>CM039617.1:57907122-57931198 GCA_022457205.1 Saccharum spontaneum | reverse complement strand
TTGTCGGCCGCCAAAAATTCTTCAACTAAGTCTCGACCACTGCTGAAACGGCAAGCAAGCTCAAAGGCCTTTTCACAAGCCTTCCGACCTTCAGTCATCTTAGGTTGCACACGCCTCTCCGCGACCAACAAGCTCATCTTTGAGGCAAGAGGATATGTCACAGTATCTATCCCACCCCTGAAGACAGTTAGCCCAGGAACCGTCGCATAGAACCAGTGACGAATCCAGGTGTTTGGCCAACGGGGCTTCTGAGCATAAGAAATCCTCAAATTTTCTTTACCCTTTGCGCGTACCTTCGGAATAAAAGTACAGCTCCCAAACTGAGCAAGCCTTCGCTCACCATTCACTTTAACTGCCTTCGGCTGATATTGCAACTCATAGTGGTTGAAAAAACAGTCCACATCCGGTTTCGACTTGAAGGAGAGACAAGCCCAGACATACTTAGAGAGAGTACAAATACCATTCGGCGTCAAATGATGCAGCTGAATACCAAAAGCCTTCAAGATGAGTCGAAGGAAAGTCGAACAGGGAAGCCGAAAACCGCACTGATAGAAATCCCGAAAAACAACAGCTTCATCCGGTTTCGGCTTCGGAACAGTTTCACCTCCTGGGCAGCGGACTTGGTCCAAGCTGAACCACCCTTTGCTAGCATACTCCTCCAGAACAGAAGGCGAAGTCAGAGAACGCCCGAAATCATAGGTTGGCGGCAGCGAAGACGCGCCAACAAAGTCCTCTTGCTCACTAGCAACAACCAAATCATCAACATCGGCATCAACATCGTCCAGATCCTCACCCTCTGAGTCCATCATATCTTGAGCCCTTGCACTCGCCATCATAGACCGGAAAATGACCCTTAGATAATCCTCTTGCGGAATATCAACAACACTACCCCAAGGGCCATAGCTATAATAGGGAGCCACCGTTGCAAAACTGCCACCAACACAAAAGTTGAAGGCGCAACACATATTTCAGAAAAAACGAAGGAATCTAAAGACTAAGCTACAGGGAAGAACAGAATAATACCTCTGGTTTAGCTCGGCAAGCTCGACCCCCTTTGCAGGTCCGGTGGCTGATCCAACAAGACTGAAGCAGAGCCCCCTTTACAGAGCTCAACCCTCCCTTTTTTTAGCCTTCCAAAATGTACGGACCAACCACAATTTACCTATAAAAAACAAAGATTAGAAGCAAGATCAGATCATACTACCAAGATCAAGACCTCCATGAGCCTCATTCCGAAAAATATAAAGATCAAATAATAATAGACAAATAAAGAAAAATCTGAATATTTAGATTCTCAAAAAATCCAGGCATATAGTACCAAGCCAGATAATTGGGTGCAAAAGAAATATAATCCGACTCTTGAATCTTCTCCACTAAAAAAAAAAAGAAAAAACAACAGAAAGATGGTGAGATGACAAGAACCCAGGTTATTAGCTTCTAACTCCTTGCGTCAGGAAGCCATGTTTATATGCGCATAAGAGAAATCGAGGCAGATTCACTCATTACGGTGAACTATATCAGTGCGTCTTCGGCTTCAATTTGCCTGACTGAGTGCCAACCAAAAAGTGCACCAAAAAGTAACAGCCAATTGGCAACTACTCCAGTATTTCTTAAAAACAAAAAAAAAAGGAGAAGGAAAAATGGGGAAACAGAGGAAAAACTCACCTTCAAGACAAGCGGCTCCCTCACTACTTCATCCCGGCGCAGCCGCTGCCTCCGCCGGCAGTACCAGGCAAACCGCAGAAAGAAAATGCAGACCCGCACCTCCGCCGGGCAGCAGCCGCCGTGCACGCCGCCGGACCAGATCCAGCTATAAACCGCAGCGCCTCCTGCCGGATTCGCCAGATGCCGCGCCGCGTGGGATGCCTGCCGCTCACTCACCTCCGCTTGTGACCCCACCGCTAGCCACCCGCCGCAGCCTCGAGCTCAAAGATGGCAGCATCGAGTCGTGCGAGTACTCGAGACGAACAGGAAGCTTGCCATCCGCAGCAAAGGCATACGAGACTTGGGCCTCGTGGGCCAGGACAGAAATAAAGTAGCCAGCAACAATAAAAAATAAACAAACATATATATATAATATATATATAAAAAATAATATTAAAATATATTATAATAATAAGAAGAAGTAAAACAACACACGCATATATGCAAAGTTTAAACTAACACTGGTCTGACTCAAACGAGCCCAGGGGGAGAGGCAGAGAGCCCTTCGAGTCGCAAAGGCACCGCTGGGCAAGGCTTAGGCTCGTCTGCGTCAAACCTAACCCTCGAAGGGGAACTGTTGGGGGAAATACCTTGCGATCGAAGGGCTTACTGACAAAATTAACCCGCAAAAGAAGACCTCTCTTGTGGTGAATGCAGATGATCCCTTCACTCGGCGAAATAGCCGACAGGAGTCTTCGCACCAAGAACGGTGGTAAAGAGGTCTTCGCACCGCGAGTGGCGCCAAGGTCCGCGAAACAGCCGACAGGAGTCTTCGCACCAAGAACGGCGGTAAAGAAGTCTTCGCACCGCGAGTGGCGCCAAGGTCCGCGAAACAGCCGACAGGAGTCTTTGCACCAAGAACGGCGGCAAAGCGGCCTTCGCACCGCGAATGGCGCCAGCATCGACGAAACGGCCGACAGGAGCCTCTGCACCAAGAATGGCAACAAAGAGGCCTTTGCACCGCGAGTGGCGCCTAGGTTCGCGAAACAGCCGACAGAAGTCTTCGCACCAAGACATTAAAGACCGTGCGAAGGGTGACGCTCAATGAAGACCGTGCGAAGACTATTGGCTGGGCTTCTCCATGGGCCGAAACATCAGTATCAGCAAGGGCCCATTAGCAGAGGGGATACAGGGGTAAAAGACTTAGGTGCCCTCAAGAGGATGTATAAGAGAGTAGAATATTCCGGCATATGCCGTAGCTGTCGCAGGGGCATTTTTGTACCACCAAAAAATTGTAACCGTACTCTATAAAAGGAGAGCCCATCCCTGAGGAAGGGAGAGAGGATTTTTGAGTGACTTGTAACCCTAATCGTCACATTGATAATCACATGAGTCGTGCCTCGATTTCTGTACCACCGTCAGTTGAAGGCCTCCGCCCTTAAGCGGGGCCTTCGCCACCCGAGAGTGGAGCGGAGCAGCAGCGAGCCCCCCCCTCTGCACACTTTGTCGGGAAATCCCAATCCCAACACTAAGACCCGGCAGAGGCGCCGCAAGGAGGAGCAGCACTGGTGGCAGCGCCAAACAGAAGGGCCCCCTATTGGGCCGAGATGCTGACTCGACTAAGGCCCATCAGCCAAGGCTGTTAATAAAGGAGTAAAAAAGACAGCCTCGTTCGGTTATGCCAAATTCCACTGAGGAATCAATCCAGATGATCAAAGACTATACAAAATTAGCCTTGCATTCCAGCTGGAATTAATCCTGGGCACCATTCTCAGACAACCGAACGGACCCTTAAGGAGTCCCTAGAGAAGATATATGAGAAGACAGAATATGTCGGTATATGTCTTAGTTGTCACAAGGATAATCTTGTATTTATGAAAAGGTATAACCTTACCCTATAAAAAGGGGAGCTCAGCTCCCGATCAACAGAGAGTAATCGTGTAGCACAAAACCCTAAGTGTCCCCTCGGTAACTATGTCTCGGCCGGTAGAAGGCCTTCACCCGTAATGAGGCCTTCGATCGTCAGAAGGCGAGCAGCAGCATGCTCCCCCCGGCCCCCAATCTACCCTGTCAGGTTCCCCTGTATCCCAACAATTATAATATAAAATAAAACTCTCAAGTATATATAGTCCTGATGGACTAAGATAGGATTTCTTCTCCTCTTCCTGGTTAGAGTCGGTTTACTCTCTTGGGCAATTACCACAACATGCACATCTCTCATAAAAAACTCCATCCGAAAACCAATGGGAAAAATGGTTCATGGAGAAAAGAGTACACTGCATTCGGAAGTTGAGTTGCATATGTTGCCTACATTCGCAAGTTGAATGTCGCATATGTTGCCTTGTTAAAAATCATGTATGATAAAGCTTCATGTAAAACCTTGTACAGAGAAAAAGGGTACAACACTTGAGCTTCTTGGTCATATATTCTTCAAGATCTTCCATTATTCGTGAATAGATTTTGATTTTCATGATCGATGCATAAACTTCAATGTTTTAGCAAATATTATCTTCTTGGCCTTTATAAACTTCAATGTTTTAGCAAATATGCATAAACAAGCATAAGTACATCTCATACTCATCTCATACTCAACAAGAATAACACGAGGTTCATGAGGCTCAAAAGGTAGACATGGGTTTAACTGCATTTAGCTTTTATTGAATCATAATTTTAAGCAATGGAGTAGTTACAAGTTTAACATAAACCCAAATACACACATGATCAGGTAAATATGAATAATGAATACCATAAACATAATTATCATTAGTGATCATCTATTCCATAAGGGTCCAAGGCCGCTTATGACTATGAGCACGGCTGATATACCAAATTTACACTCTACAGAGGTTGTACACTTTCACCCGTAAGTCGTGTTGCTCATATGCTCGAGGTCATGACTCCCATAACACTTCTAAGGTGAGCAGGTAGAGTATACTATGAAGCCTTTTAAAAGTTCATCTAACAAGTTAGGGCCGCTAGGATTTCTCGGCAGGCAGATGTAGGAGTCCCCTTTCGAATGACACAATTCCTTCGCGGCTATACACATAAGAACAGAGGTTGTCCTATACCCAACGTGGCAAGCCCCTTTTGTGCCATAAAGGTAACCACTAACAAGCGCCAGAGCCATGTAGCTCTCACGGTTGTACTGTAAGTCCCGGACGATCGCTTACAAATAAGTCCTTAAGGAGAGGAATCTAGAGCATCACAAAAACTATGCTCTAGCCCCCTTGTTCCTTGTTGCTAAAAAGCATATTTTAGTGTTTATTGCAATTCCATTAGTCAAGTTACAATATCATGGTTGTTTTTTAAGCACTAGCATCATACTACCCAATGCATAAACTCATAAGTGACGAGGAATCAAGATATCAATTGCTAAGAAAATTTCTACGGTTATCGAGGTAGACTCATACATATGATTCA
Organism: Saccharum spontaneum; assembly: GCA_022457205.1. Taxonomy (NCBI): domain Eukaryota; kingdom Viridiplantae; phylum Streptophyta; class Magnoliopsida; order Poales; family Poaceae; genus Saccharum; species Saccharum spontaneum. The sequence continues at coordinate 57,926,134 of CM039617.1, read as the reverse complement.
AGTGATAAATAGTGAATAGAACAACAAGGATGATTCTACGCTATACTTCCCTTGCTCAAAGTACTCCTGCTGGTCCTGCTGGTCATCAAAGAATTGGCCTTGCTCATCGTCTAGACTCGATTCACCAACACAACATCACACAAGCATCCACGAACAACCATGCATAGCAAACAAGAGTAATATTTAGAACAGTACACCAACAGTGGAAAAAAAAGTTGAAAATTTTATAAAATCATTCTACACGTCGCTACGAACACACATACGCGAAAATCACCGAAATCAGATTTAAAACGTGGAAGACATGACATTTATAAGCTACTGATGGCAGAACCGTAATTAACGTGAACTATATACGAATTAAAATAATTAAAATCTGTTTTCAAAACCAAGACAGGGACGGAGTGCATAAATACTAAAAAGTGGAGGGTCTCTTTAACAAATGTGTCCGCGAAGGGGTATCTTCTATTCGAGACCGTTGATCCAAGATCCGACGGCTGAGCATAAATGAGAGGGAGAGCGAGGATGGGTGGTCAGCCTAAATAGGAGTCCGGCATGGTTGCCACCATGGCCGGCGACGAGAAGCTCGCCGGCGATCGTCCGATGGCGATTCCGAGCGCCATTGGCCAAAACAAAAATACCGGAAGATAGAGTGGACGACCGCGAGCTCACCTAGGGCTGTTTCGCGGACGGCAACAAGATGTAGACGACGTGCAGCTTGACGGGGCAGACGAACGTGTTCCTGCACATTCGGCGAAGGCGTGTGAGCGATAGAAGGCAAATGAGCGAGGAAGAAGGGCCAGGACGGCTTCGTTACCTCGGCTCAAAGCTCGGCATAGGGTCGAGAGTGGCGACGGAGCTGCGGACGAGTGGGTCGCCGAGAGGCTGCAGCAGCGAGGATTCGCGGCGGCGATTGCAAGCTCGGCTAGGGCTACGGCTGTTGCGAAGGAGTCGGGAAAGGGTTGCGGAGTGAGGCACATGGCTTATATATGCTAGAGATGCTCCAAGGATGGAAAGGAGGGAGATCGAGAGGGATTCAGGCGGCTTCAAGAAGGAAAGCTGCGACATTCTTTCCATCATGAGGAAGGAGACGACGACGCTGTACAGCGGCCCTGCGTGATAGCCAAACAGGGAGGAAGGGAGAGGGAAAGGGAGCGCACGCGCCTGTGCGGCTTGGTCTGGCTGGGCCACGGGAGCTGAAACTGGGCCGGCGGCAAGGAGGTGACCATGGCTGCGCGCTGAGCCAAATGACGTCTTGGCCAGAAGCCGAAGCAGCAAGCTAGCGGGCCAACAGAAAGAGAGAGAGAGAGCTGTGCCCTTTTCTTCTTATTTTCTAAACCTTAAACCTCAAATTCAGTTTAAAACAGTTTTGAAACAATTTGATTTATGAGCAAAAACCAGTCAACACAGTAAATCAAAATGCATCAGCATGTATGCATCAACATGTTTCTAACCTTATGATGGATTTTAATTTAACAAAATTATTATTTGCCTATGTTTGAATGCACACACAAAAGCATATATAAATCAATTTAGGCTATTTCAAAAAGATGCAAAATTTCAGGGTGTTACATTCCACTTTAGGTGAACTGCAATCACTCTGTCGTCCGCATTGACAGCCTCGGAACCGAGTCCAATATTATTCGGTCCAAATAGCTACATCGTGTCCACCATATGCTTCAATATTCATTTACTAGTGCCGTAGCAGTGGCCACCGTGGGCACCACCGCCAGTGCTCTCATCATCGTGAGAAGCTAGCAAAGCTCACTCGAGCGATCTGTGTCTGTTGGTGTCTGAAGGAAGCGGTGGGCAAGCATGTCCTTATATAGGTATCATGGCGCAGTATGTGCACACTAGTGCATATGGTGGATAGATCGCTACCGGCAAGCTTCATCTGTCACAATTAACCATGCGTATAGGACAAGCTTGCCCACCTCTAATAGATCGACTGTGCATGCTAACACTATGGGCCACATTAAGGACAAACTTAATTGATGTATTCACAAAATAGAACAATAAAATAGAACAATTGCAAATGCATCAATTCATGTCCCTCAAGAACAGGTCAAATTAATTGTTTAGGGGTATCCGATATCTCTTTGTCAAGCATGAATGTTACAGCTTCCAGCAAGATAAAAACTCCTTTTTTCAACACAAATCATTGGTTCTTAAAAACCCTTAATTCATTTTCTCTAGGTCAAGCATCATGCATGACAAGGCTCTCCAACGATCATTAGCATTTGTAGTAAACTCATATAGAACCAAAAAAAAAAAAGAACTAACACTCATCTAGAAGCTGAATTCACGAACATTCAAATGTCATACAACAAAGTAGGGGCAAGATAAGTCCATGCAGTTGGAGCATGGGTAGGCAAGTCTGTAATTTTCATGGTAAAATTCATTCAACTACAGCTAACGGATCTGACTCCCGGCAGAGAAGAGTGCTTCTCATCGGTACAATGAGCTAAGTCAGATAAGTTGACTCAGTTGTAGGGCTCAGGACAAGGCTACAAAGACTTTTAGTTAAGCAGAAATCAGTCAGTCTACCACGTAAGCATTGATGTCTGAGAAGAGAATCTGCAAGTGCAAGGATCTCTGTTGGCTAGCTTCATCTGTCAGAGTCCACTCTTGGAATCGACGAGCAGTAGTAAGTATAGGACAATGGGAGGATCATATATATTATTAGTATATTCATCATCAATTGATCATAACATTATTAGTATAGCGACTCTAGGTTGTTACTTTTCATAATGTAACCTCCATCGCTCAGCTGGCATTGCTGGCAATTCCTGTACCATAAACTGCTCTTCTCCTTAATAAAATGATATGCAAAGCTCCTGCATATTCGAGAAAAAACATTATGGGCAGAGAGAGAGACGTCAGTGTGTGGCACAATTAACCATGCACCATCACTGATGTGTAAATAACCATATTACGACGTAAAGTTCATTGTGCTTGATAAAATGACTATTCACAAGCAATTTACACTGATGTTAGTATGTTACACACAAGTTACACTCAAATATGAAAAGTAAAACATGGTATATTAAGGTGTAAATTTGATTAGGTTAGAGTCATTATAAGGCGTATAATCAATGCAGTTAAATTAATAAAATGTCAATTTCACTAGATTACGTGAGGCTCAATACATTAAAATCTTTGGAAGATTGAGAAGACTCCATACACACAAACAGGGGCAAAGCTGCAGCAGCACCCGACCTGAAAAAGTTACAGGAGAAATAAAGTATACTATAATGAACTTTGTAAAATGCTAACTATTGTTCTGCGAAATCACTCGATAATGTCTTCTTTTGTTGGTAATATAATAATCTTTAAACTGACATTTCTAACTTGGTTGTAGAGAAGAAGACGGTGGAGGGGAGAGAGAGAGCGAGAGACCGATGACTGGGGTCTCCGCGTTAGTGGGAGCAGGAGAGGAGAGCGGGCTACTCCAGTTGCACCGAGCGGCTGATGCGTGTCCACGCGGACAAGGGAGGAGGAATAGGTGGGCGAGCATCATTTTTCTGCACAGGTCCTAATTAGCACAGTATAGCAGCACACATATAAATAATGTTAAATGATGCTTGCCGGCACTAAATTCTGTGTGTGTGTGTGTCAGGTTGCTTATGAGACCAGATTCAATGATGGTTTCACATCCCAATTTCAGAAACAGCATAGACAAGTTTCATATCATCATAAAACCCCTTTCAACCCATGAAACTTACATTATCTCTCTTTTCATCTATACCCACTACCAGAAAACAAAAATTCCTTGTGAGTCTAGAATTTCCTTCGGTGCCAAATTCTAGCCGCCATGGAATAATCATTTCCTTGGGGTTGTAGCAAAGCACCAAGGTACCTTATATCCTTGGTTGTTCCGCTCAGCCTCCAAAGAAATGTACAATTTTCCTTGAGTGTCATTTGAACCGCCAAGTAAAACAACCATTTCCTTGAGTGCTATTGTAATAAACCACCAAGGAAAATCATTATTTCTAAAACTAATACTATTTATGAATTTTTCAAATGACTTTGAATGGAGAAATGACATAAATCAAAGTTATAGTACTCGAAGAGATCTAAAACTTTCTTGTCCAAACTTTTTTTCATTTGAATTCATTTAGGGTCTCAAATATGCATTATAAAATTGACTAGAATGAATACAGAAGTAATACATCAGCTACTTAGTCCCAAGTGACTTTTTCATGCAGTAGTAATGAAGCAACAAATTGCAAGGTTTCTTTTGAGATTTTAAAACTTTTTTGACACATTTCCTTGGCGGTTGTAACACATTTCCTTGGGGGTTTAAGGCCCTCGAGAAAATATATATACTTAGCGGTTCACTAATTTTCTTCATATTTCTGTAATTTTTACCATGGCGGAATTTACCTTGGTGGCCAAACCACCAAGAAATTTATCCATGAGGTGATGTTCAACACTTAATAAAATGGAGCACGGTGGGGGCGTCTGTGTGGATGCGCCCAACCCCATGCTGCCGGTGAGCGATTTTACAGTCGCGCGTCGGTTCCCTAGCGCTCCCAACTGTTCGGCCGATTGCCCATTGCCTACGTGCCATGCTGGCCTCTCGGTGCATCCATGCGGCCCAGCCGGCTTCCTGCTACCTTCCCAGCAAAAAATAACGTGGCCCGTTTGCCACACATCCGTCCTGCCGGGTTTGGGCCCATGCCCACTCAGGGCTTCCCCAACGCGCGCACTATGGCGTGTTGTCCTAGCTTCCACGTATGTATTGTGCATCCATGTCACAGCAAATGATGACCTCGCAGTCTATCAAATTCTCTTGCAGAAGCGACGGTGGTATGGTCTGACAAAAGGAGGAAGCAGCGATTCAAGCGCGCGTTGGGAGGATGAGCGACAGCCTGAATGACTTTTGGTTGCTAGGGACCACTGCTGCTGTCCATGTCTTTCTCTCAAACAGTAAAAGTGAAAGAGTTTTTTAAGGAGAGAGAATGGTAATAGAGGGACCCAGGAGTATAGAGGTGGCTTGCATTGTGACAATATAGGTCTAAACCAATCTACTGCCTACACCTACGTGGAACGATGAGACTAATACTACTGTTCACCTGTGTTGGCGGTGCCCTCACGCGGCCTCCATTCCCTGCCTCCTACGTCATCATCGTCGCCTAGCTCTCCTGCGCCTCGTCTGATCCATTGTGCCGTCCTCCTGCCTCTGCTTTGGTCCACACCGGTGCATTACCTGGGCGGATGCTCCAGTGACTAAAGTTTAGAAGATGTCATATAGGGGTGTCGTATGGAGTGTTCGGATACTAATAAAAAAACAAATTACAGAATCCGTCAGTAATCCACGAGACAAATGTATTAAACCTAATTAATCCATCATTAGCACATGTTTACTGTAGCACAACATTGTCAAATTATGGACTAATTAGACTTAAAAAATTCATCTCACAAAACAGTTTCAATATATGCATTTAGTTTTATAATTAGTCTATATTTAATACTTCATGTGTCCAAATATCCGATGGGACAGCGAACTAAAATTTAGGAAGTGAATCCAAACACCCCCTTAGGCCTTTCCGCCTCCCCGCTTGGCCTCTGCAGTGCAGGAGCCTTGGTTCCTGTGCACCCGCACCTCGGTTGCTCTGCTCTCGAATGCGCTCGGGAGAAACCTCTGTTCCTGTGCGCCCACGCCTTGAGTGCATGCCGTCTTTCTACGTCCTCTGTTCCAAGGTGAACCTTCGGACATGTCTTCTCCTTCGTTTCTCCTTTCTCGTGTACAGAGGCTGAACCGGCGATTATGATTAAGGGGATGTATGATAAAATATACATAATTATATGTTTCAATATTTTTTTAAAAACTTTTACACGGTTTAAAACCAAAATCATAATATTTTAATACAAAATAAGTGAAAATTGATAGTTTTTGGTTCCGCCACTGCTCCTGTCATTCGTTGTCGGGGTTTACCGCTGCTAATGTCGTATTTCGTACTGTTGCACATGTCGCCGGCTCCGCTCACGCCGCACTTCGACTGCTTGGCCCTGCAAGGGCCTACGTGCCTACCCGTTTCAGCCGGATTTATTGCCGATGAGATCATTTGGGGTTCCTTCTTCTCTGCTTCTCTTCTTCGTCTTCCTACTCCTCATCCTTCGGTGGGTTTTTTCAGGTCTGCATTCCCTCCGCCCGAACCCTCCTCTTGGTGCTGCCCACTGACGTTTGTTCCATCAGGTGAGTCTGTCCTCTTTCGTTCTGTCTACCGTTCGGCCATCTATCCAGTTGTTTTGGCAGTTGTAGATTTCGTCCACAAGGTCGCGGTCCGCACAGGTGCTTTCCAACGGTGCTTCGCCCTCTCGAATAAGCTAGGCCAGCCTTAGGTCTCCGCGTTACTCATGCTCGTGCCGGTGGTTCCCGTGCACGCCGACACACCAGGAACCTGCTCGTGCTGACCTTTCTTTTGAGGTGGGGTCCCTTGCCCTATATATTTGGCGGCCTTTGCCTAACGATCGTCCCTCGATCAGAAAACATTTCGTTCGCAGTTTTTGACTCTTATAAGGAGTTTCTGTTTTAATATAATGACTATGTCAATTTATTCAATATCATGAAACTTTCATAAAACTCCACTGACAATGGCTTGAGAGTAGAACGAAGTTTCCACTTGTAGTAGGCGCTAAGGCCGCGTGGAAGAAGGGTCGTGGAAGTACAGAAGACTGGACTTTCAGTTGCCGGACGCCGCAGCATTACGCGGGGGCGGGACCGATATTGACCATGGCTTGTGGCCGCTTTTTCTCTGTGGAATTGCGCTGCACATCACACTCACACATGCCGCGTGCATGCATGCATATCCGATCCAAATAAAAATATCTTGTTAAGGTTGGCATTGCGGCGACATATATACATACGAGTGCCTGTCAATTCCAACTAGAGTAGCAGCTAGCTATCATGTATATATAGAGCTTAATTTTTGTATCTGTCTCCTCCTCTCCTCTCTCGTGGATTTTTCATGAGTATATCAGGCTAGCTAGCAAGTATCTGTCTCATCCTATTATCCGCAACAATATATATAACGCACTGACTTCAGTAACCATGCATGCGCCAACACGAAATCAATCATGAATCATCAATCAGAAAGTTCGTTCAAAAAAAAATCATCAATCAGTAACCATTTGCTTTATTAATTGCTCGATCTGCCTTGTAGCAGATCTGTGTAGTATGTAACTCATCAGATCTTATTGTGTTGGTAATTCATCATATATAGTAGTACGTATGTAACTCATAAGACCGCATGCATGCTCTGATTTTTGTTCATCGATCTAGCTGTTGAAGGGCCTCTGGTTGGCGCAGTCCAAGTTGTCGCCATAGCTAACCCCAAGCAAGTCGCAGTAGCGTTTGTAGAACCCAATCCGGTCAGTGACGCGGCTATCAGCGCTATGGCCGCACTCGAGGCCACCATTAATGATGTTAGTGACGACACCATACCCCGGCAACCTCCCGGCGGCGGTGTCCGCTGCGGAGGGCGTCCACTGCCCGGTCATGACGGCGTGGCACGACGGCTTGGGCGACTGCGGCGTCATCCAGAACCAGACGGCCGTCTCAAACGACACTGTGGGGTCCGACGCCACCAGGTCCGGGTTGGCGAGGATGCCGGCGCCGATGGCCTGCCCGGCGGGGCCGTAGTTGTAGTTGTAGGAGATCTGGATGGGTCCGCGGCCGTAGTACTTCTTCCCCGCGGCGCACGGCCACTGCGTGCTGGGCTCGCAGTAGTCCGGCCCCGCCGCGGCGCCCTGCTCCTCCTTGAAGCAGTAGCCCCAGGCGTAGGCGCCGTCGGGCGCCGTCGCCCACCCGCCCGTCGTCTCGTGCGAGGTTTGGGCTAGGAACGCCGCCAGCTCCCGCTTCTGCGCGTCGGCGCCGCCCGTGGTGCCGAAGCCCGGGAACTTCTTGGCCGCCGCGATGAAGGCGGCGTAGGTGTAGAAGCCCTTGGCCGGGCACGCCGCGTCGTTGCGGTGGAGGAGCATCTGGTTGAAGAGGGACTCGGAGATGATGGACGCCACGCTGCCGCCGCCGGAGCTCGGGGTGGGAGTGGGAGTGCTTGGGGTCGGGGTGCTGCCGCAGCTGCCGGTGCACTGGCTCTGGCACCCGCTGCCACAGTAGTCGGAGGTGGTGCCGCACCACCCGAACTTGCTGCAGCATAGGCAGTTGGGGCACAGCGCGCCGCCGGCCTGCGAGCCGCACTGCTCGGCGCGCGCGGACGCGGCGAGCAAGGCAGCAGTGGCCACCATGGCCACCACCGCTAGTGCTCTCATCATCGTGAGGGAAGCAAGGCAAGCAACTGTGGATCTGCTAGCTGGTGTTGTTTGGGGTGGTGTGTGAAGGAAGCGGTGTGCAAGCATGTCCTTATATAGGAGTCGGTTGGGTGTGGTATGTGTGGTATGCAAGAAGCTAGCTGACGCGCGTAGAGTACGTGGATCGCTATTGTGGATACATAGTCCCTGTTGGAACAGTAGTCTCACGTACTGGATTATATCATATACGTATTATTCAACTTAATTATATATATGTGGATGAAAATGGAGACGTGATGGTGAATTAACCATGCATAAAGCTCAAATAATCCTCGCCATGCATGCATGCATGTGTTTAGTAGTACGTGCTAGTGTACTGCTCCATAGAAGTACGATAGACCTGGAACATCGCAAATAATAAACTACTCCAGGATTACAGCTTACACGAGTTAGATATAGTTACGTGTTCACATGCAAGAAGCAGGAACGTGGAAAGATCGCAATTTTCTTAGCAGCCTAGCGTACCACGTACTGGCACTGGCAGGCAGCCAAGTGAGACTCTAGTTGGAGCTGGTCAAATTTGACTTCGTCTACAGTGCTCCACCAGCTTTGCCTAAGTGCCAAGGCTGCCAGCTTTGACGACGTCGACTCTGGACATCACATGTACATATATAGTACCCCTATATGCACATGCATGCATGGATCTTAGCTTAGCGGTGAAATTTTTGTATTTTGGTCCTTTTTAAAAACATTTTTTTACGAACAGACCCCTAGCAAAACATTTTTCAAAAATAGACCAAAGAACGGCATCATAGGATCCAACACCGACGACTGCGGCTCAGCGTCGCGGATGGTCACGCCGACGTACTGCCACGTCATCGTGGACTCTGGTCATAGTAGACCGCGTGGCAATGGGGCCCACTTACATGGTCATGGCCCCACAGAGCTCGGCGTCGCTTCAGTTAACGCCGAACCTAGTACGTCAGCGTGGGTCGACTCAACGCCAAGGCTTGGGCTTCCATGCCTCCTGTGGCCCCCTTCTTCCTCCTCTCTTTGTTCTATTCCCGTGCCCGCATGCCGCGCTCTCTGTCCACGATGACGTGGCAGGACGTCGGCGTGACCGTCCGCAACGCTAAGCCATAGACGTCGGCGTTGGATCCTATGACGCCGTTCTTTGGTCTATTTTTGGAAAATGTTTTTGTTAGAGGTCTATTTGTAAAAACTGTTTTTAAAAAAGATCAAAATGCAAATTTTTCACAGGAGATTCATCATAAAAAAGCCATCGCAGAGGTTGGAGGCTCCCCGTCCTGACGGCCTCCCACCCGCCGCCGCCAGCGGCGCCGGCCGCCACCCAGGCGCCGGCTCCCCCCGCCCCTCCCCTTCCTCCTCCCCCTCTACCTCCCCTCCCCTAGCCACCTCAGCTGGTGCCGTGGAATTCGGCGTCTTGGTGTCGCCGCGGGATCTCCGGCCGCCCGCTCGGACGCCGGCGCCGGAGGCCGCCGCCACTGCTAGAAGCAACAAATCCGTGGCCATCCTCGACGGATCAGAGGCACCAGCCCCCCTGCAAGCCTTCCACGCCGCCACCACCGCAGAGGCCGACCTTCGCCGCCGCCCCGTCCTCGCTGCCGGCGTCGGCGTTCTCCTCTGCCGCGGCCTCCACCTGCGTCGTGGCTGCTCGCACTTGCCGAGGATGGAGGATCCCGACCCCGACCCTGACCCACTCCGCTCGTCTCTCCCTGAAGCGCTTGCGGGAGCCGCGGAGATCAAAACTGCAAAGGGTCTGGTCCATGGAGGACTCGGGTCGCCGGCACATGTGCCGCAGTCGCCACCAGCTCAACGGCCGCCATCAGCTCAAGCTCTTCCCCAACCAGCAAGCCCTACGCCAAATCTGCATCCGTCGGTGCCCGATCCACCTCCCCATGGCCAGACCCAAGCCCTTCCCCTCCAGTTTGAGGAACCCGAGCTGCCCATCAGGAATGCCACTTCAACCCCTCCCGCATTAGGCGACGGGCCTTGCGCCCCCGAGCCCCCTAAATCCACCACTAATCCACCAAATCAGAACCTGCCCCCCATGGATCCAGCTTCTCCTTCCTCTGAGCTACCCATCCAAGGGTCGCTCACCTCAGGTTCGTCATCTGCAGCTCACCCTGGAAACATTATGGTGTCGTGGGATGAAGTTTCCCTAGCTTTGACGGGGGATTTGTTTGGTTCTCACTCTCCAATTGGACGCCCCATTCTTCCAAGCATCGTGCTTGATCTGCAGCAGTTCTTAGTGCCGAACTCCAATAATCAACTGCATCCTTGCAAGCAATCGGCCCTGCCGTTCTTAGACCCACAGCTAGAAGACCTCCTCCAACGTGCAGCGAATGGTTCAGATGAAGACTTAGGCAAGATTCAAGTCCATGATGAGACCTTGCAGAGACGCCACACCAGAGAAGAGAAGGGGAAAGGTAAGTTCGAAGCAGAGCAACGCAGTGATGTCGACTCGCGGAAATCTGGGCACGCTTCCAGTGGACAGTGGTGGCACCCGGCTCATCCTGATGGCGAAATTCAAATATCTCATGAGCCCGCAAGATCCTCCCCAGCAGCAAAGCACTCAAGAGCAGCACCTACCCGAACACCTCCAGCTGGCATCCATGTCCCCAAGGGGCTCAGTCGTTCCTCACACCCTATGGAGGGCGGCCATGGTCGCGGACACTGGGAGGATGCTAAGAGCCACTACTGGAAGAGACATTCTACAGGGCATGCTGGTATGCTAGCTACCAAGACAGATAGGGCTGAGGGAAGAAGTTTTTTCCAGCACACAAAGGAAAGATGTTGGCGCTGTTTGGAAGGCAAGTGTGAGTGGCACAAACCAAATGAGCATTCAAGATTCCCCATAGCCAGCCAACAACCACACCGAGCTGAACAGCATGTGGTGAGGAGACAGAAATTCTTGCATCATATGAGGGGGCGCTGCTTCAATTGTCTCTCTACCGAGCACATGGTGGTGTCTTGCAGAAGGAACACTCGCTGCTGGCGTTGTTTGGAGGAGGGACATAGGTCAAGTTTTTGCCCAAGACTTGGACTTCTCCCTCTCCGGTCTCCAGAGTATATTGCACCTCACCAACCCAGAATGCATTCGTCCCATCGGAGTGGCTTCCACTTTCAGCGCCTGCCACAGTGTTGGGAGAGAGAAGAGAGTCCAGACTTCTCATGGTCGTTCAAGGGAATGAGAAGGAGTTTCAATTGCAAAGGTGGTGAAGAGATGGACAGGAATCACTTTGACGTTGGTTCGGAGGACGTGATGGATCATGCCGGTAGTAGGAGCAATAGAGATCTTAAGAAGCAAGCACCTTGCCTCAAGAGGGTATCCTTCGCGACGCCTATTTCCCAGGTCATGGGGGAACATGCACCTGCTATTCCTGATGATGGGTGTCTCATCCTGCCGGGTACTACCCCTCTTTTTAATGAAAGTATCTTCAGTTGTGATCCCATGTTGTTTGAATCTCGCCTCTACACAATTGTGGAAACTGCCCAACATCCTACTCCGTTGCCTTCACACCTTGATGCAAGCTCACAGATAATGGAGATGTCAATACCATCTCATAAAGATTGGGAACCACCAACAGAGGCGTTGACAAAAAAACCTACAAGGTGGTACGACGACACTAGTGGATGAAGATGAGGAAGCGATGCACCCAACCTGTTCTGTAGTGGAACCAGTGCACAACTTAAGGGAGGCTGTGGACGTTGTTGATGGCAAGGCATCATCGCTTGGGGCTAGTTTGGGAGGCAGAATACAGAAGCTTGTTGTGGACCTGGGACACACTGATCTACATGGTAATGGATGGGAATCTGTCAATGATCAGAATACCACCCCTTCTAGACTATAGGAGCCGGTTATCCCTCAGTTTCCTTCCAAGGTTGTTGAGATTGAGTTGAATTCCACTTCGCCACAAGACCCAGCTACGATAGCTAAGGAAATTACAATTGATGGGTTTTTAGCTTCAATTTCAAAATTTGTACCAACCCCTCTAATCCCACAATTGCCAGTACCAACTCTTGAGGAAGAACGCAATGATCATGAAATGGGAAACACATCTGAATCTCCTCAAACCCCACCACCACCAAGACCCTCATTTTTTACCCCACAACGTAAAAGCATTAGGTTAGCAAAGAAATCCAAAACTACTCAAGGAAAAGGAGCAATCCAAGTTGCAGAGGAGTTGCTTATCAAAAAGCTAGGAGACTTATCGCCATCAGCAACAAAAGAGGAAGCTGACCAATTTGAATTTTTTGCGCAACATTTGGAGCGTCCACTCACCAAGGTAAACATGGATGCCATCACGGTGCTAATTGAAGTGGGGCAACAAAAAAACAAGAAGAGGGGCAAGCTAACCATAGGCTGATATGGCAATATTCAAGAGCAGTCAGTGGTTTGTTGGAAGTATTCATCAGCAGCTAGTGATTGTTTTTTGTTGGGGCGTTGTACTCGGTGTTGTTTGGTACCTTTTGGGTCTAGGGCTGAGACATTCTTAGTTGCTTTAGTTTTTTAGATAGTTGCAGTGCAGTTGTGTTACTAGTGGGGCCGCGTTTGGCTCCGGTTTGAGCAAGTAGTGGGCCAAAGTCGTTAGGTGTTCAGGTGATGTTTCCAAAGTTGGTCGGGATGAGTGATGCACTCTCCCAGTTGTTGGTTTTTGGGCCTAGTTTCCACAAAAAACTGGACCGAACACTTGTATTTTTAATTTCTCCGTCTAATAAAAATCGCGGCAAAGCTTTTGCCGTCCCTTCAAAAAAAAAATTTCACAGCTTAGCGATCAAACTTCGCGGCTGGCCGGGCCGGGGCAGTCGAGCACGCACAACCAACAGACTATGCATGTGGATTGTGGTACTCCTCCTATCTTCTTGCACAGTTGCACTGGTCGTACGTGCCAGCTAGGGCACAGCAACATGCTTCATCTTCCACTTGTTCGCCAATCAAAGGGGAACCCAGCCCAAAATTACATGTAGAGCACCTCATATATATATTTACCTAACTTTACCAATATTTCGGTCAAGCTACTGTGTATATATCTATACCTCCTATAAAGCAAAGACCCACTAGCCTATTTCTCTGGCTTCTCATTGGGCCACATCAGCAAAATGATGTCATCCGCCCACTAAGTGACGTCATCCGCCCACTAAGCCTCATTTATCTTCCACTAGCTATTTCTTTTGAAATAGAAAAAAAAGTCGTAGCACCTAAACCAAGTATCGTAATTAAAATCCAATTGCACCATGGCGTTCCTCGCAATAAACTCTTCAAAACAAGACCCCACATGGATATATTTCGATAACTTTTTTGCAAACATTTAAACGGACGTTCCTAAGAAAAACCTAGCAAAACTGTCGTTTCTAAGAAAAACCTAGCAAAACTGCATATCACATGGATTACATGTGGTCCTCCGAAACATGCATGAATTTGTAAAGGAAAACTCCGAGAACTTTTGGGAGGGGGATGGCCCTTAGGTATAGTAGGGGTGAGGGGTGAGGGTGGAGGGTGGATGAGGTTAGCCTCCCATATTGGCTGATCCTATAGGTTAGTGACCGTGTTTTCTTTGATAACTGTTTCTAAGCAAAAGCCTGTTTCTAAGAAAAACCTAGCAAAACTACATATCACATGGATTACATGTGGTCCTCCGAAACATGCATGATTTTGTGAAGGAAAACTCCTAGAACTTTTGGGAGAGGGGATGACCCTCAGGTATAGTAGGGGTGAGGGGTTCTGGTGGATGAGATTAGCCTCCCGTACTGACCGATCCTATAGGTTAGTGACCGTGTTTTCTTTGATAACTATTTCTAAGCAAAAGTCCGTTTCTAAACAAAAACCTAGCAAAACTATATCACATGGATTATATGTGGTCCTCCGAAACATGCATGATTTTGTGAAGGAAAACTCCTAGAACTTTTGGGAGAGAGGATGACCCTCAGGTATAGTAGAGGTGAGGGGTGAGGGTGGATGAGATTAGTCTCCCGTACTGGTTGATCCTATAGGTTAGTGACCGTGTTTTCTTTGATATGGTTTTTGTTGTCTTTAGTTACACCTTTAACAAAAAAAACTAAATCTGTTCTCTGCTTATATCGCATATATACTTATGTATTATACACCAACGAGATTCCTTCTACATCCTATTTCTCCTAACTTAATTCAAATTACTCTTGCATTCCCGCAGCAACGCGTGGGGAATTCACCTACTATCACATAAATCTACACGGTAATAATTTGGTAAATGGTATAAACGAAGAGTAAAGATGATTAACTCTCACATAACATATATATATAGCAGTCACACTTTGCCGGCCGGGTACTAGGTGCTCAGACACTTGACGAATTGGTAGGTACTAAACAAGCTCTTTAAATCTACACAATTATACATTTTTTTCTCGGAAACGCAAAAAGATTGTGCCTCATTATGTATCAACCTAGAGAGAATGTTGGATACAACACACCTGAGTGGCACCCTAGGGGATCTAGAAGGCTTTACATAGGCACTCGTACCCTCCCCTAGTGTGCTATATGGAGCTAGGTTGTTATATTGGATAAATAGACAACCCAAATTTGCGGCGCTGGCCATAACCCATTGGTCCGCTTTGTGTTTGATCACGGCAAGTAGTTGTGGCAGTTGTGTGCTTGCCCCGCGAAAACATCATTGCCCCGCTCCTTCCAGGGCGAAGCTAGAGCTAATTCAAGGGGGTGCGCTTGTCTTGTGGGTGCGTAAACTTTTATTACAGGGGTGCGAATATGGTGAAAATTGAACATTATCACTGTTTTTCCTTTTTCTATGGGTGCGGGCGCACCCACAATTCTCTATGTAGATCCGCCCATGCTTCCACAGCTCCCAAGCTACTAGGGCGAAGATGGAGTCAACTTTGTGCCTGCTGCCACCGCTCCACAGTGCTCTCCAAGCACTCCACCACTCGAAGATCGTGGCGTGGTCAGTGAGCCCATGCGGTTGTCCGAGCCTAGCGAGGATGTTCCACCATACCTACTTGGCGAAGGAGCAGGAGACGATGATCTGGTTGATGGTTTCCAGCTCTTGGTCGCAAAGGAAGCAGGACTCATTGGCCTAGAGTCTGTCGTCGTAGCACTAGCCACAGGAATAGCTTGACGCGAAGAGGTGCCCCAAGAGTCCCAGATCAGGCTGCAACTGGGTATTTGGACGGGATGCGAGGTGAAGAGCTGTGTATGCCGATCTCACCGTGAACTACTGAAAGGTCTAGATGGCTAGAGGGGGGTGAATAGCCTTTTAAAACTTTCTACAAAGACAAGCTAAACAAGTTTATTAATATAACAAATAGCGAGATGCGAGTTTTGCTTAGCCTACGGGGTGTTTGCAAGCCACCTATCCAATTCACAATTCTAGTAAATGGGCACTCAACCGCACAAGTTAAACCGAGAAGGTAACTACAACTACAACTAGCAAGCTACACAAAAGAGCTACTCTAGCAAAGCTAACTAGCTAGCAAAGATAACTGAGAAAGTAATACAAGTGAGGGTTAGGAGGGTATCACCGAGGGGCGAAGTATTGAGCCAACCAATATGAATAACAATGAATACCAAGATAACCGAACACCGGGATCAATCAATCACAATATGAAAGTGATGACACGAAGATTTATCCCGAGGTTCACGTGCTTGCCAGCACGCTAGTCCCCGTTGTGTCCCTCTCCACCACGTGGTTCGGTGGCTAATCGGTCTCACACCGAGCCTCTCAAAAGGCACCACAAGAACCTACCAAATGGCAAAAAGGTTGCAATGACACGAGCAATCCACTAATGTTGCCTTTGGCGCTCCGCCGAGGTAGGCACAAACCCCTTACAATCACCGGAGGTGGCCAAGAACAAACACCAACTCTTGCCAAAGCCTCCAAGCTGCTCCAAGCCGTCTAGGTGGCGGCAACCACCAAGAGAAACAAGAATCCCGCAGCAAATCAACCACCAAGTGCCAACTAGATGCTATCTCACAATGCAAATGCACTTGGATCACTCAATCTCACTTCGAATATGCAAACAAGCAAGAGAGATGAGTGGGAGGAGAGTTGCTTAGCTCAAAGTGCTCACAAGTATGTCAAAATGTCCGAGGGAGGGAGCCTTGAGCTGGCCAACGAGTATTTATAGACGTACCCCTTCGAATATAGCCGTTAGAAACTGAAATCAGCAGCAGTCGCGCTCACCGGACGCGCTGGTCCAACTGACCGGACGCGCCAGTGCCGCAACGGCTAAATTTTGAAACACTGACCGGACGCGCCGGTCGTAACGACCGGACGCGCTGGTCATGACCGGACGCGCCGGTCCCGTGACTCACCGGACGCGCCGGTCAACACCGAGTCGCGCAAAACGAACCAACGACCGGACGCGCTGGAGAACCGACCGGACGCCACAGTGACCGCGTCCGGTGGGAGTCCAGTAAGCTCCCTGGACGACCGGACGCGTCCGGTGGCCTGTGACCGGACGCGCCTCGCGTCCGATCGAGCAACCGAAACATGCGCAGTCACTGGACACTGACCGGACGCGCCGGTCGCACAGTGACCGCGTCCGGTGCAGCGTCCGGTGCAGCGTCCGGTGCTGCGTCCGGTGCTGCATCCGGTCACCACTGTGACCACCGTTCGCTTCCGTTTGATTTCCGTTTGATTTCCGACTTCCGGCGTAGTAGAAAATAGGCATTTCATTTCCCCGAAATCGCCTGAATCCCGCGCTCGCACGCTCGGCGGGAGGGAGAGAGGACCCCAAACCCTCTCTACCGCTTAAACTCCAACGCCATCGCAAATGTGCTAACACCACCAAGTGACCATCACCATGTGCATGTGTGTTAGCATTTTCACAATCATTTTTCGAGGCGTTATTAGTTCTATCCAAATGCATATGATCATGAAATGCACACCTAGAGGCACTTAGGAGTTCAATAGCCGCGTCATTCCCCTCTTTATAGTACGGCTATCTATCCTATAATGTAACCACACCCACTAGGTGTCTTGGTTACTAAAACACAACCCTTAAGCATATACCTTTGCCTTGATCACGTAGGGTTGCGTCCAAATCCAAGTGTGGCCATCATGATCACCATGTCCATCTTGCCACCAACCTTGGAATATACTAATCCTCATATGCTACATACAACTTAGACATAGGATTAGTACTTAGGCATTGTCACTAATTACCAACACCAAACATAGGACTTTCAATCTCCCCCTTGTTGGTAATTGGTGACAACCATTTCACAAAGATATTATGATAAAATTTTGATTGAACCCATGTCACATTGTCCAAGTATATTACCATGTGTAAGAATTATGGACATGTGATCATGAATTCAAATTGATAGCAAAGGCTCCCCCTACATGTATGCTATATGTTTGGATATAGGAAGCATACATGTTAGATAGGAAAGATTAGGAGCATTGACTACCAATAGGTGCTAAGTGTTTTTTAGATTATAGACCTTTGAAGCGTGATACCATCGGAGTAGCGATAAACACCATCTTAGCACCTTGTGTAGTTAGATAGCACTTGGAAAACACAAACATAACTAGAAACCTCGTGAGATCAACATTATAAGCAAGGTTCTAGTACCACTTTGAAAACATGAAGCAAGAGAAATCTAACTACTTCCTATTCATGCTAGTACTTCAATACACCATTCAATTGTATACTAGCAAGTCACCACACAAGCAAAGTATTGGAGAAAAAGAAATGCATAACTATGCATCATACATATGAAGTGCACAAAGAAATGCAACATTCATGTTTAAGAGCTTGCTCCCCCTACTTGTGTGCTCAAAATTTTAGTTGATCCCCTTCTTTTATCAATTCTCCCCTTTGTGCTTCTCCCCCTTTGAGTTCTATCTTTGTGAACAATATTTTTCTCCCCCTTTGGCACCAATGACCACAAGGGACCAATTTTAGATAGATTATCATATTGAATTATGGGGTGAGGATCAAGTTTGTGATTCAACCTAGATTGCTTGCATAAATAAAATGCTTCGGTTTGATCCAAGGGCAAGCTTCTTCACACCTCACTAGAAGGGTTATCATGCACCATGTTGAAGCAAATATTTAGACAAGTGATCTAGATTAAACACTTAGGATCACAAGCTACTTAAACAAGTTATATGCTACCACTAGATCATACAAGACAAGGAAACAATAGTGGCACCATATAGACTTCAAAGTCATTTGATTTTCATGAATGAGCCTAGAACATGTAAATTATGACTAGATGCACTAAACAAGTCCTTAGCATAGAATGTATGATATGTCAACCAATTGTACCTTGGGGCTCGAAGGAGAGGCATGTCATATCATGGAGGTGCATCAACTCATGTTAGAGAAGTCAAGTATGTTCAACTCATTCTTTAGCTTGTGAAATCTCTTCTCATCAAGTGGCTTGGTGAATAGATCGGCTAGTTGATCTTCGGTGCCCACACTCTCAATAGCAATGTCACCCTTTTGTTGATGATCTCTAATAAAGTGATGACGAACATCAATATGCTTTGTTCTTTGATGTTGAACCGGATTGTTGGTTAGCTTCACGGCACTTTCATTGTCACATAGCAATGGCACATTCTTGAAATTGATTCCAAAATCCTTCAATGTTGCCTTCATCCACAAGATTTGTGCACAACAACTACCCGCGGCGATGTATTCGGCTTCGGCGGTAGATAGTGCAATACTATTTTGCTTCTTGGATGACCATGAGACAAGTGATCTTCCCAACAATTGACAAGTCCCGGAAGTGCTCTTT
>CM039617.1:57790128-57907022 GCA_022457205.1 Saccharum spontaneum | reverse complement strand
ATGACTTTCTCTTGGTGAGGCTTGAAATCTTGCACACATACATACACTAAACATTACGTCGGGCCTTGATGCCGTCACATAGAGTAGGCTACCAATCATTGATCTATAAAGCTTTTGATCCACCATGTTGCCATTCTTGTCACTATCCAAACTTCCACTAGTGCCCATTGGAGTTGTAATTCCCTTTGCATTTTCCATGCCAAATTTCTTGAGCATGTCTTTGATGTACTTGGTTTGACTCACAAATGTTCCTTCCTTCATTTGTTTGATTTGAAGTCCAAGAAAGAAACTAAGTTCACCGATCATTGACATTTCAAATTCCTTTGCCATCATTTTCCCAAACTCATCACAATAATCTTGATTGGTTGAACCAAATATGATATCATCAACATATATTTGCAACACAAACAAGTCTTTCCCAATCTTCTTGGTAAAGAGAGTAGTATCCACTTTGCCCATGACAAAACCTTTGGATAGCAAGAAGTCCCTCAATCTTTCATACCATGCTCTAGGTGCTTGCTTCAATCCATACAAAGCTTTTCTCAACTTGTAGACATGATTGGGTTTCTTGTCATCTTCAAAACCGGGAGGTTGCTCCGCATACACCTCCTCTTGAATGTACCCGTTGAGAAATGCACTCTTCACATCCATTTGATATAGCTTGATATTGTGAGCACAAGCATAGGCAAGTAAGATCCTAATTGCTTCCAATCTTGCAACCGGGGCATAAGTTTCACCAAAGTCAAGACCCTCTATTTGTGTGTAACCTTGAGCCACTAGTCTTGCTTTGTTCCTTACTACTATTCCATCTTGATCTTGCTTGTTGCGAAAGACCCATCTAGTTCCAATGACATTGTGATCCTTAGGTCTCTCAACTAGTTCCCATACTTCATTTCTCTTGAAGTTGTTGAGCTCTTCATGCATTGCATTTACCCAATCCGGATCTCTCAATGCTTTATCAATGTCCTCGGGTTCTTCTATTGACACAAAGGAAGAGTGAGCACAAAATGATGCCAATCTTGATCTGGTTTGAACTCCCCTTTGTATGTCACCAATGATGGAATCTAATGGATGGTCTCTAGCAATGTTGGTTGGTTGAAGCGCTTGCACTTGATTGCTTGGATGTTGATGTTGATCATGAGTTGGAGATGATGAACTAGCCACTTGTTGATCTTGTTGCACTTGAGATGATGTACTAGCTTGATTTTGCATTAGAGACCCACTAGCTTGTGTAATTGGACTTTGGAGCACTTGATCTTTGTTGTCATCCACATCAATCACTTGCTTTGGCCTAATATCACCAATATCCATTTCTTTCATAGCATTGGTCAATTGAGTTCCTCTCACATCATCCAAGTTATTTTCCTCATCTTGAGAGCCATTTGTTTCATCAAACTCAACATCATGAACTTCCTCAAGTAAACCACTAGCCAAATTCCAAACTCTATAAGCTTTGCTAGTAGTGGAGTAACCAAGTAAGAATCCTTCATCACATTTCTTCTCAAACTTGCTCAATCTAGTGCCCTTCTTCAAGATGTAGCATTTGCAACCAAATACCCGAAAGTATGCAATGTTGGGCTTTCTTCCATTTAAGATTTCATATGGTGTCTTCTCTAAGAACTTATGGCAATAGAGGCGGTTGCTATAGAAGCAAGCCGTGTTGATTGCTTCGGCCCAAAATGAATGACTCACATTATACTCATTCAACATTGATCTTGCCATATCAATCAAGGTTCTATTCTTCCTCTCAACTAAGCCATTTGATTGAGGTGTATACTTGGCCGAAAATTGATGTTTGATTCCAAGCTCATCACATAGCTCATCAATTCTTGTATTTCTAAACTCACTTCCATTGTCACTTCTCACTTTCTTGATTGTGGTCTCAAATTCATTTTGCACTCTCTTGATGAACTTCTTGAATATGTCAAATACATCACTCTTATCCCCAAGAAAGAATACCCATGTGTATCTAGTGAAATCATCCACAATCACAAAGCCATACTTATTGCCACCAATGCTTGTGTATGTAGTTGGCCCAAATAAATCCATGTGCAATAACTCAAATGCTTTGGAAGTACTCATAATGCTTTTCAATGGATGAGTGTTGCCTACTTGCTTTCCGGCTTGACATGCACTACATAGCTTATCTTTCTCAAATGTGACATCCTTCAAGCCTCTAACTAAGTCATGCTTCACTAACTTGTTCAATTGCTTCATGCCAACATGACCAAGTCTTCTATGCCATAACCAACCCATACTTGATTTGGTGAGCAAACATGTTGAGAGTTGAGTGTCACTAGCATTGAAATCAACCAAGTATAGATTCTCATATCTAAAACCCTTGAAGATCAAATTAGAGCCATCAACACTAATTATCTCCACATCATCAACACCAAATATGCACTTGAAACCTAGATCACACAATTGAGCAACCGAGAGAAGATTGAAGTTCAACTTTTCAACTAGGAGCACATTGGAAATGCTATGATCATTTGAGATTGCAATCCTTCCAAGAGCCTTCACATCACCCTTGCTATTGTCACCAAATGTGATACTATCAATGCCACTATCATTTGATTTGAGAGAGTTGAACATTCTTGAATCACCGGTCATATGTTGAGAGCACCCACTATCAAGCACCCAATGCCTTCCTCCAGCCTTGTAATTTACCTACAAAATAAATTAATGTTTCTTAGGTACCCATACTTGTTTGGGTCCTTGGAGGTTAGTAACTAAGCTCTTTGGTACCCAAATGGCCTTCTTCTTTGGACCCACAATTGGTGTACCAACAAACCTAGCATGCACACCTTTCTCACCCTTGGTAAGCACATAACAAGAATCAAAAGGAATGTAATCCATTTTAGCATGAAACTTATTGTTGTTCTTGTTCATTTTATTACAATTAATCTCTAGATGCCCAACTTGCTTGCATCTATTGCAAAAACGACCATTGCTCTTCACAAAGCGAGACTTTGGAGTAGCAAAGGCCGCCTTGCCCTTTTTGGGAGTATAGCCCAAACCCTCTTTGTTAAGAGAGAACCTTTGGCTACCCAAACATTTTAGCAAGCGGGCATCCCCACCATAGGCATTGCCTAATGCGCGGGTGAGATCATCCACCTCTCTCTTGAGAGTCTCATTCTCAACCACAAGTGATGAATCACTAGTAGTAGAGGTAGAGTTGGTTGTGATGGATGATGATGAGCTACATGAAGCATTAGTAGGACCAACAAATAAAGAATCATTAATAATATCACATGTTAATCCAATATCACAAGTGACAATCACTTGCTCCTCCTTAGCTTCCTTCATGAGCTTCTCCAACTTGAGGTCCTTCTCCTTGATGAGCTCAAGTAGAGAGGAGTGGGCTTCCTTAAGCCTAGTGTGAGCAATTTCAAGGTCCTCGTGGTCTTCCTTTAGACACTCACGAGAGGCCTCTAGCTCATCAAAGGATTTCCTAAGAGCTTTGAGCTCTTGTTCAATTCCTTTGCACTCCTTACTCTTTTTGAGAGCAACAAGCTCCTCCATCAAGGCATCATTTTCATTGCTCTTGGCAATGAGCTCTTGCTCCAAGATTTTGCACTTCTTGGTTGTCCTCTTGTAGCCCTTGCTCATTTGATCTATTATGCCCAATAGATCATCTTTGGAGTAGTCCTCATCCTCCTCATCATCACTCCTACAACCATCACTAGCACAAGAATCATCATCACTATCATCATATTTTACCTTGGTAGGCTTGGCCATAAGGCATGTCGATGTAGTGTCGAAGATGGATGACTTGTTGGAGAGGGCGATGCTTGCAATGGCTCGCCGAGTGGTCCTCTCATCATTACTAGAGCTATCATCATCACTATCGGAGTTATCACTATCCCAAGTGACCACATAGCCACCACCTTTCTTCTTCTTGTTGATAGTGAAGCTCTTCTTTTCTTTCTTCTCCTTCTTGTCCTTCTTGTTTTTCTTCAACTTCAACTCCCCATCATGATATCTTTTGTCTTCATAGGGGCACTTTGCCACTACATGATCGGGGCTATTGCAATTGTAGCAAAGCATCTCCTTTGCCTTCATGAAGTCCCTTCTCTTTCTTGCACCATATCCTTTCTTCTTCATGAACCTCCCCATCTTGTGCACTAGGAGGGCCATGGTCTCATCATCGAATGGATCATCATCATCGCTCTCCACCTTGCTCTTGCCCTTAGAAGATGAAGCCTTGAATGCAATGGGCTTCTCTTGCTTGACCTTGATCTCCTTCTTCTCATCTTCATCTTCATCATCATCATATTGAGCATCGGTCATGACATCTCCAAGCACTTGGTTTGGAGTCACTTTGTCCAAACCCTCTCTTTGGATCATCTTCCTCAAGATAGCAAACTTCTTAGGTAAGTTCATCAAGAACTTATGTGAGAAGTCCTTGTCCTTGACATCTTCTCCTAGGCTCTTGAGATCATTGACAATAACTTGTAGCCTATAGAACATCTCCGGTATGGACTCATCATCCTTCATCTTGAAGCTTGCAAACTTATCCTTGAGCATATAGAGCTTGGCACTCTTTACCGTTGAAGTGCCCTCATATGTTTCCTCTAATCTTGTCCACACTTCACTTGCCATCTCAAGATCCTTGATTTGCTCAAAGACCTTTGCATCAATCCCATTGTAGAGAGTGTTGAGAGCCATAGTATTGCATTGGTTGTTGATGCGGTCATTGTTGGTGAGGTTGTCGGGATCAATGATAGCATAATCATGATGTGTCACCTCCCAAACCTTCTCATTGATAGAGCCAAGATATTGCTTCATCTTTCTTTTCCAATGATCAAAAGATGAGACACCATCAAAGAATGGAGGCTTGCCCCCGACATGGTTGAACACAACTTGAGCCATCTTACACCGAGGTTGTTAAGCCTTACAAACGGTGACCACGGCTCCGATACCACTTGAAAGGTCTAGATGGCTAGAGGGGGGGTGAATAGCCTTTTAAAACTTTCTACAAAGACAAGCTAAACAAGTTTATTAATATAACAAATAGCGAGATGCGAGTTTTGCTTAGCCTACGGGGTGTTTGCAAGCCACCTATCCAATTCACAATTCTAGTAAATGGGCACTCAACCGCACAAGTTAAACCGAGAAGGTAACTACAACTACAACTAGCAAGCTACACAAAAGAGCTACTCTAGCAAAGCTAACTAGCTAGCAAAGATAACTGAGAAAGTAATACAAGTGAGGGTTAGGAGGGTATCACCGAGGGGCGAAGTATTGAGCCAACCAATATGAATAACAATGAATACCAAGATAACCGAACACCGGGATCAATCAATCACAATATGAAAGTGATGACACGAAGATTTATCCCGAGGTTCACGTGCTTGCCAGCACGCTAGTCCCCGTTGTGTCCCTCTCTACCACGTGGTTCGGTGGCTAATCGGTCTCACACCGAGCCTCTCAAAAGGCACCACAAGAACCTACCAAATGGCAAAAAGGTTGCAATGACACGAGCAATCCACTAATGTTGCCTTTGGCGCTCCGCCGAGGTAGGCACAAACCCCTTACAATCACCGGAGGTGGCCAAGAACAAACACCAACTCTTGCCAAAGCCTCCAAGCTGCTCCAAGCCGTCTAGGTGGCGGCAACCACCAAGAGAAACAAGAATCCCGCAGCAAATCAACCACCAAGTGCCAACTAGATGCTATCTCACAATGCAAATGCACTTGGATCACTCAATCTCACTTCGAATATGCAAACAAGCAAGAGAGATGAGTGGGAGGAGAGTTGCTTAGCTCAAAGTGCTCACAAGTATGTCAAAATGTCCGAGGGAGGGAGCCTTGAGCTGGCCAACGAGTATTTATAGACGTACCCCTTCGAATATAGCCGTTAGAAACTGAAATCAGCAGCAGTCGCGCTCACCGGACGCGCTGGTCCAACTGACCGGACGCGCCGGTGCCGCAACGGCTAAATTTTGAAACACTGACCGGACGCGCCGGTCGTAACGACCGGACGCGCTGGTCATGACCGGACGCGCCGGTCCCGTGACTCACCGGACGCGCCGGTCAACACCGAGTCGCGCAAAACGAACCAACGACCGGACGCGCTGGAGAACCGACCGGACGCCACAGTGACCGCGTCCGGTGGGAGTCCAGTAAGCTCCCTGGACGACCGGACGCGTCCGGTGGCCTGTGACCGGACGCGCCTCGCGTCCGATCGAGCAACCGAAACATGCGCAGTCACTGGACACTGACCGGACGCGCCGGTCGCACAGTGACCGCGTCCGGTGCAGCGTCCGGTGCAGCGTCCGGTGCTGCGTCCGGTGCTGCATCCGGTCACCACTGTGACCACCGTTCGCTTCCGTTTGATTTCCGTTTGATTTCCGACTTCCGGCGTAGTAGAAAATAGGCATTTCATTTCCCCGAAATCGCCTGAATCCCGCGCTCGCACGCTCGGCGGGAGGGAGAGAGGACCCCAAACCCTCTCTACCGCTTAAACTCCAACGCCATCGCAAATGTGCTAACACCACCAAGTGACCATCACCATGTGCATGTGTGTTAGCATTTTCACAATCATTTTTCGAGGCGTTATTAGTTCTATCCAAATGCATATGATCATGAAATGCACACCTAGAGGCACTTAGGAGTTCAATAGCCGCGTCATTCCCCTCTTTATAGTACGGCTATCTATCCTATAATGTAACCACACCCACTAGGTGTCTTGGTTACTAAAACACAACCCTTAAGCATATACCTTTGCCTTGATCACGTAGGGTTGCGTCCAAATCCAAGTGTGGCCATCATGATCACCATGTCCATCTTGCCACCAACCTTGGAATATACTAATCCTCATATGCTACATACAACTTAGACATAGGATTAGTACTTAGGCATTGTCACTAATTACCAACACCAAACATAGGACTTTCAATCTCCCCCTTGTTGGTAATTGGTGACAACCATTTCACAAAGATATTATGATAAAATTTTGATTGAACCCATGTCACATTGTCCAAGTATATTACCATGTGTAAGAATTATGGACATGTGATCATGAATTCAAATTGATAGCAAAGGCTCCCCCTACATGTATGCTATATGTTTGGATATAGGAAGCATACATGTTAGATAGGAAAGATTAGGAGCATTGACTACCAATAGGTGCTAAGTGTTTTTTAGATTATAGACCTTTGAAGCGTGATACCATCGGAGTAGCGATAAACACCATCTTAGCACCTTGTGTAGTTAGATAGCACTTGGAAAACACAAACATAACTAGAAACCTCGTGAGATCAACATTATAAGCAAGGTTCTAGTACCACTTTGAAAACATGAAGCAAGAGAAATCTAACTACTTCCTATTCATGCTAGTACTTCAATACACCATTCAATTGTATACTAGCAAGTCACCACACAAGCAAAGTATTGGAGAAAAAGAAATGCATAACTATGCATCATACATATGAAGTGCACAAAGAAATGCAACATTCATGTTTAAGAGCTTGCTCCCCCTACTTGTGTGCTCAAAATTTTAGTTGATCCCCTTCTTTTATCAATTCTCCCCTTTGTGCTTCTCCCCCTTTGAGTTCTATCTTTGTGAACAATATTTTTCTCCCCCTTTGGCACCAATGACCACAAGGGACCAATTTTAGATAGATTATCATATTGAATTATGGGGTGAGGATCAAGTTTGTGATTCAACCTAGATTGCTTGCATAAATAAAATGCTTCGGTTTGATCCAAGGGCAAGCTTCTTCACACCTCACTAGAAGGGTTATCATGCACCATGTTGAAGCAAATATTTAGACAAGTGATCTAGATTAAACACTTAGGATCACAAGCTACTTAAACAAGTTATATGCTACCACTAGATCATACAAGACAAGGAAACAATAGTGGCACCATATAGACTTCAAAGTCATTTGATTTTCATGAATGAGCCTAGAACATGTAAATTATGACTAGATGCACTAAACAAGTCCTTAGCATAGAATGTATGATATGTCAACCAATTGTACCTTGGGGCTCGAAGGAGAGGCATGTCATATCATGGAGGTGCATCAACTCATGTTAGAGAAGTCAAGTATGTTCAACTCATTCTTTAGCTTGTGAAATCTCTTCTCATCAAGTGGCTTGGTGAATAGATCGGCTAGTTGATCTTCGGTGCCCACACTCTCAATAGCAATGTCACCCTTTTGTTGATGATCTCTAATAAAGTGATGACGAACATCAATATGCTTTGTTCTTTGATGTTGAACCGGATTGTTGGTTAGCTTCACGGCACTTTCATTGTCACATAGCAATGGCACATTCTTGAAATTGATTCCAAAATCCTTCAATGTTGCCTTCATCCACAAGATTTGTGCACAACAACTACCCGCGGCGATGTATTCGGCTTCGGCGGTAGATAGTGCAATACTATTTTGCTTCTTGGATGACCATGAGACAAGTGATCTTCCCAACAATTGACAAGTCCCGGAAGTGCTCTTTCTCTCCACTTTGTCACCGGCATAGTCGGAATCCGAATATCCAACTAGCTCAAAGCTTGCACCTTTGGGATACCATAATCCAACATCTTGTGTATGCTTTAAGTACCTCAAAATTCTCTTTGTTGCCTTCAAATGACTTTCTCTTGGTGAGGCTTGAAATCTTGCACACATACATACACTAAACATTACGTCGGGCCTTGATGCCGTCACATAGAGTAGGCTACCAATCATTGATCTATAAAGCTTTTGATCCACCATGTTGCCATTCTTGTCACTATCCAAACTTCCACTAGTGCCCATTGGAGTTGTAATTCCCTTTGCATTTTCCATGCCAAATTTCTTGAGCATGTCTTTGATGTACTTGGTTTGACTCACAAATGTTCCTTCCTTCATTTGTTTGATTTGAAGTCCAAGAAAGAAACTAAGTTCACCGATCATTGACATTTCAAATTCCTTTGCCATCA
Organism: Saccharum spontaneum; assembly: GCA_022457205.1. NCBI lineage: Eukaryota > Viridiplantae > Streptophyta > Magnoliopsida > Poales > Poaceae > Saccharum > Saccharum spontaneum. The sequence continues at coordinate 57,898,097 of CM039617.1, read as the reverse complement.
TTTTCCCAAACTCATCACAATAATCTTGATTGGTTGAACCAAATATGATATCATCAACATATATTTGCAACACAAACAAGTCTTTCCCAATCTTCTTGGTAAAGAGAGTAGTATCCACTTTGCCCATGACAAAACCTTTGGATAGCAAGAAGTCCCTCAATCTTTCATACCATGCTCTAGGTGCTTGCTTCAATCCATACAAAGCTTTTCTCAACTTGTAGACATGATTGGGTTTCTTGTCATCTTCAAAACCGGGAGGTTGCTCCGCATACACCTCCTCTTGAATGTACCCGTTGAGAAATGCACTCTTCACATCCATTTGATATAGCTTGATATTGTGAGCACAAGCATAGGCAAGTAAGATCCTAATTGCTTCCAATCTTGCAACCGGGGCATAAGTTTCACCAAAGTCAAGACCCTCTATTTGTGTGTAACCTTGAGCCACTAGTCTTGCTTTGTTCCTTACTACTATTCCATCTTGATCTTGCTTGTTGCGAAAGACCCATCTAGTTCCAATGACATTGTGATCCTTAGGTCTCTCAACTAGTTCCCATACTTCATTTCTCTTGAAGTTGTTGAGCTCTTCATGCATTGCATTTACCCAATCCGGATCTCTCAATGCTTTATCAATGTCCTCGGGTTCTTCTATTGACACAAAGGAAGAGTGAGCACAAAATGATGCCAATCTTGATCTGGTTTGAACTCCCCTTTGTATGTCACCAATGATGGAATCTAATGGATGGTCTCTAGCAATGTTGGTTGGTTGAAGCGCTTGCACTTGATTGCTTGGATGTTGATGTTGATCATGAGTTGGAGATGATGAACTAGCCACTTGTTGATCTTGTTGCACTTGAGATGATGTACTAGCTTGATTTTGCATTAGAGACCCACTAGCTTGTGTAATTGGACTTTGGAGCACTTGATCTTTGTTGTCATCCACATCAATCACTTGCTTTGGCCTAATATCACCAATATCCATTTCTTTCATAGCATTGGTCAATTGAGTTCCTCTCACATCATCCAAGTTATTTTCCTCATCTTGAGAGCCATTTGTTTCATCAAACTCAACATCATGAACTTCCTCAAGTAAACCACTAGCCAAATTCCAAACTCTATAAGCTTTGCTAGTAGTGGAGTAACCAAGTAAGAATCCTTCATCACATTTCTTCTCAAACTTGCTCAATCTAGTGCCCTTCTTCAAGATGTAGCATTTGCAACCAAATACCCGAAAGTATGCAATGTTGGGCTTTCTTCCATTTAAGATTTCATATGGTGTCTTCTCTAAGAACTTATGGCAATAGAGGCGGTTGCTATAGAAGCAAGCCGTGTTGATTGCTTCGGCCCAAAATGAATGACTCACATTATACTCATTCAACATTGATCTTGCCATATCAATCAAGGTTCTATTCTTCCTCTCAACTAAGCCATTTGATTGAGGTGTATACTTGGCCGAAAATTGATGTTTGATTCCAAGCTCATCACATAGCTCATCAATTCTTGTATTTCTAAACTCACTTCCATTGTCACTTCTCACTTTCTTGATTGTGGTCTCAAATTCATTTTGCACTCTCTTGATGAACTTCTTGAATATGTCAAATACATCACTCTTATCCCCAAGAAAGAATACCCATGTGTATCTAGTGAAATCATCCACAATCACAAAGCCATACTTATTGCCACCAATGCTTGTGTATGTAGTTGGCCCAAATAAATCCATGTGCAACAACTCAAATGCTTTGGAAGTACTCATAATGCTTTTCAATGGATGAGTGTTGCCTACTTGCTTTCCGGCTTGACATGCACTACATAGCTTATCTTTCTCAAATGTGACATCCTTCAAGCCTCTAACTAAGTCATGCTTCACTAACTTGTTCAATTGCTTCATGCCAACATGACCAAGTCTTCTATGCCATAACCAACCCATACTTGATTTGGTGAGCAAACATGTTGAGAGTTGAGTGTCACTAGCATTGAAATCAACCAAGTATAGATTCTCATATCTAAAACCCTTGAAGATCAAATTAGAGCCATCAACACTAATTATCTCCACATCATCAACACCAAATATGCACTTGAAACCTAGATCACACAATTGAGCAACCGAGAGAAGATTGAAGTTCAACTTTTCAACTAGGAGCACATTGGAAATGCTATGATCATTTGAGATTGCAATCCTTCCAAGAGCCTTCACATCACCCTTGCTATTGTCACCAAATGTGATACTATCAATGCCACTATCATTTGATTTGAGAGAGTTGAACATTCTTGAATCACCGGTCATATGTTGAGAGCACCCACTATCAAGCACCCAATGCCTTCCTCCAGCCTTGTAATTTACCTACAAAATAAATTAATGTTTCTTAGGTACCCATACTTGTTTGGGTCCTTGGAGGTTAGTAACTAAGCTCTTTGGTACCCAAATGGCCTTCTTCTTTGGACCCACAATTGGTGTACCAACAAACCTAGCATGCACACCTTTCTCACCCTTGGTAAGCACATAACAAGAATCAAAAGGAATGTAATCCATTTTAGCATGAAACTTATTGTTGTTCTTGTTCATTTTATTACAATTAATCTCTAGATGCCCAACTTGCTTGCATCTATTGCAAAAACGACCATTGCTCTTCACAAAGCGAGACTTTGGAGTAGCAAAGGCCGCCTTGCCCTTTTTGGGAGTATAGCCCAAACCCTCTTTGTTAAGAGAGAACCTTTGGCTACCCAAACATTTTAGCAAGCGGGCATCCCCACCATAGGCATTGCCTAATGCGCGGGTGAGATCATCCACCTCTCTCTTGAGAGTCTCATTCTCAACCACAAGTGATGAATCACTAGTAGTAGAGGTAGAGTTGGTTGTGATGGATGATGATGAGCTACATGAAGCATTAGTAGGACCAACAAATAAAGAATCATTAATAATATCACATGTTAATCCAATATCACAAGTGACAATCACTTGCTCCTCCTTAGCTTCCTTCATGAGCTTCTCCAACTTGAGGTCCTTCTCCTTGATGAGCTCAAGTAGAGAGGAGTGGGCTTCCTTAAGCCTAGTGTGAGCAATTTCAAGGTCCTCGTGGTCTTCCTTTAGACACTCACGAGAGGCCTCTAGCTCATCAAAGGATTTCCTAAGAGCTTTGAGCTCTTGTTCAATTCCTTTGCACTCCTTACTCTTTTTGAGAGCAACAAGCTCCTCCATCAAGGCATCATTTTTATTGCTCTTGGCAATGAGCTCTTGCTCCAAGATTTTGCACTTCTTGGTTGTCCTCTTGTAGCCCTTGCTCATTTGATCTATTATGCCCAATAGATCATCTTTGGAGTAGTCCTCATCCTCCTCATCATCACTCCTACAACCATCACTAGCACAAGAATCATCATCACTATCATCATATTTTACCTTGGTAGGCTTGGCCATAAGGCATGTCGATGTAGTGTCGAAGATGGATGACTTGTTGGAGAGGGCGATGCTTGCAATGGCTCGCCGAGTGGTCCTCTCATCATTACTAGAGCTATCATCATCACTATCGGAGTTATCACTATCCCAAGTGACCACATAGCCACCACCTTTCTTCTTCTTGTTGATAGTGAAGCTCTTCTTTTCTTTCTTCTCCTTCTTGTCCTTCTTGTTTTTCTTCAACTTCAACTCCCCATCATGATATCTTTTGTCTTCATAGGGGCACTTTGCCACTACATGATCGGGGCTATTGCAATTGTAGCAAAGCATCTCCTTTGCCTTCATGAAGTCCCTTCTCTTTCTTGCACCATATCCTTTCTTCTTCATGAACCTCCCCATCTTGTGCACTAGGAGGGCCATGGTCTCATCATCGAATGGATCATCATCATCGCTCTCCACCTTGCTCTTGCCCTTAGAAGATGAAGCCTTGAATGCAATGGGCTTCTCTTGCTTGACCTTGATCTCCTTCTTCTCATCTTCATCTTCATCATCATCATATTGAGCATCGGTCATGACATCTCCAAGCACTTGGTTTGGAGTCACTTTGTCCAAACCCTCTCTTTGGATCATCTTCCTCAAGATAGCAAACTTCTTAGGTAAGTTCATCAAGAACTTATGTGAGAAGTCCTTGTCCTTGACATCTTCTCCTAGGCTCTTGAGATCATTGACAATAACTTGTAGCCTATAGAACATCTCCGGTATGGACTCATCATCCTTCATCTTGAAGCTTGCAAACTTATCCTTGAGCATATAGAGCTTGGCACTCTTTACCGTTGAAGTGCCCTCATATGTTTCCTCTAATCTTGTCCACACTTCACTTGCCATCTCAAGATCCTTGATTTGCTCAAAGACCTTTGCATCAATCCCATTGTAGAGAGTGTTGAGAGCCATAGTATTGCATTGGTTGTTGATGCGGTCATTGTTGGTGAGGTTGTCGGGATCAATGATAGCATAATCATGATGTGTCACCTCCCAAACCTTCTCATTGATAGAGCCAAGATATTGCTTCATCTTTCTTTTCCAATGATCAAAAGATGAGACACCATCAAAGAATGGAGGCTTGCCCCCGACATGGTTGAACACAACTTGAGCCATCTTACACCGAGGTTGTTAAGCCTTACAAACGGTGACCACGGCTCCGATACCACTTGAAAGGTCTAGATGGCTAGAGGGGGGGTGAATAGCCTTTTAAAACTTTCTACAAAGACAAGCTAAACAAGTTTATTAATATAACAAATAGCGAGATGCGAGTTTTGCTTAGCCTACGGGGTGTTTGCAAGCCACCTATCCAATTCACAATTCTAGTAAATGGGCACTCAACCGCACAAGTTAAACCGAGAAGGTAACTACAACTACAACTAGCAAGCTACACAAAAGAGCTACTCTAGCAAAGCTAACTAGCTAGCAAAGATAACTGAGAAAGTAATACAAGTGAGGGTTAGGAGGGTATCACCGAGGGGCGAAGTATTGAGCCAACCAATATGAATAACAATGAATACCAAGATAACCGAACACCGGGATCAATCAATCACAATATGAAAGTGATGACACGAAGATTTATCCCGAGGTTCACGTGCTTGCCAGCACGCTAGTCCCCGTTGTGTCCCTCTCCACCACGTGGTTCGGTGGCTAATCGGTCTCACACCGAGCCTCTCAAAAGGCACCACAAGAACCTACCAAATGGCAAAAAGGTTGCAATGACACGAGCAATCCACTAATGTTGCCTTTGGCGCTCCGCCGAGGTAGGCACAAACCCCTTACAATCACCGGAGGTGGCCAAGAACAAACACCAACTCTTGCCAAAGCCTCCAAGCTGCTCCAAGCCGTCTAGGTGGCGGCAACCACCAAGAGAAACAAGAATCCCGCAGCAAATCAACCACCAAGTGCCAACTAGATGCTATCTCACAATGCAAATGCACTTGGATCACTCAATCTCACTTCGAATATGCAAACAAGCAAGAGAGATGAGTGGGAGGAGAGTTGCTTAGCTCAAAGTGCTCACAAGTATGTCAAAATGTCCGAGGGAGGGAGCCTTGAGCTGGCCAACGAGTATTTATAGACGTACCCCTTCGAATATAGCCGTTAGAAACTGAAATCAGCAGCAGTCGCGCTCACCGGACGCGCTGGTCCAACTGACCGGACGCGCCAGTGCCGCAACGGCTAAATTTTGAAACACTGACCGGACGCGCCGGTCGTAACGACCGGACGCGCTGGTCATGACCGGACGCGCCGGTCCCGTGACTCACCGGACGCGCCGGTCAACACCGAGTCGCGCAAAACGAACCAACGACCGGACGCGCTGGAGAACCGACCGGACGCCACAGTGACCGCGTCCGGTGGGAGTCCAGTAAGCTCCCTGGACGACCGGACGCGTCCGGTGGCCTGTGACCGGACGCGCCTCGCGTCCGATTGAGCAACCGAAACATGCGCAGTCACTGGACACTGACCGGACGCGCCGGTCGCACAGTGACCGCGTCCGGTGCAGCGTCCGGTGCAGCGTCCGGTGCTGCGTCCGGTGCTGCATCCGGTCACCACTGTGACCACCGTTCGCTTCTGTTTGATTTCCGTTTGATTTCCGACTTCCGGCGTAGTAGAAAATAGGCATTTCATTTCCCCGAAATCGCCTGAATCCCGCGCTCGCACGCTCGGCGGGAGGGAGAGAGGACCCCAAACCCTCTCTACCGCTTAAACTCCAACGCCATCGCAAATGTGCTAACACCACCAAGTGACCATCACCATGTGCATGTGTGTTAGCATTTTCACAATCATTTTTCGAGGCGTTATTAGTTCTATCCAAATGCATATGATCATGAAATGCACACCTAGAGGCACTTAGGAGTTCAATAGCCGCGTCATTCCCCTCTTTATAGTACGGCTATCTATCCTATAATGTAACCACACCCACTAGGTGTCTTGGTTACTAAAACACAACCCTTAAGCATATACCTTTGCCTTGATCACGTAGGGTTGCGTCCAAATCCAAGTGTGGCCATCATGATCACCATGTCCATCTTGCCACCAACCTTGGAATATACTAATCCTCATATGCTACATACAACTTAGACATAGGATTAGTACTTAGGCATTGTCACTAATTACCAACACCAAACATAGGACTTTCAACTACCCATCCGAAGTCCACCTCCAGACCAGTCTGTCCTCTACGTCGGACACAATTATACAATTGACTAGTGATCAATCTGTTTTTGCAACAAATAAACAAATTAGCAGACCTGTCGTGCTACTTATTTATACACTACTACACAAATAATTTTTTAGTAGAGACGGGTTAATCAAAATCTGCCTTTAAAAATAGTTCCCGAGCTGGCCCGCCTCTAAAGATCGATTTTAGAGGTGGCTCGGATTTTCTGCCGCCTCTACAAATGCCTCTATCTTTAGCAGCACTGGATCTAAAACATTGCATGTGAGTCAACAATGGTCAAAAGTCCTCAAGATGATGGAAGTTGCATGTGATTCGGCATAATTTTGGACGGTTCTACCACATCGAGAGCCATGTCGAACTCTTCAGTATCAAGCTGCAGCTCCAGTTTTGTCATGATGCTGTTAGATTTTATCAAAGTTTGGCAAGTGGTCTCTAAATTGGGAAGTTCCATACAAGGTAATCAAAGTGATATTCAGAAATTTATATATACTAGAGACGTTGCATGATGATTGTGTAACGAGAGGTACTAGAAAAAGTATTTGGCAAGAAACCTTAGTGTTTAGCAAGGTAATCAAACTTTTGGCAAGAAATCTAAGTGTTGTCCAAACAATGGCCAATATACAATATCGCCCTTAGAACAAATATGGTTGACACATGCATCGCCCTTAGAACAAAGCCGATGGCTTGACATTGTTGCTTGTGGTCAAGTGTTTTCAAAACTCACATGTGCTTCATCTTAAAAACATGGGGCATATGTTGTCAGCAAAAAGGGTTTGAGGAGGTTGGATTTGGACTTGGGCATTTGTTGGGTGCTTAGAAGTGTCAGATGTTCAAGTGCTCAAAACTCTATCACTTTATTGGTAGCCCCATTTTGGAAGTTCTGACATGTGTCAGAGATTCCGACGTGTGTTTTCGGGGGTCCCTCCCTTGTTGGAAGTTCTGACATGTGTCGGAAGCTCCAATGGACACCATGAGGGATGAGTCGGAAGTTCCAATGTCCCTGTGCACGAGTCCAGTTTACTAGATTCTGATCCAAACTCCTTTGATCTTATGGGAAACTTGAAGATTACGTCTTGGAAAGATTTTTCTACTGGGATAAGACCATCCCCTATATATATTGGAGGAGCACGACCGATTGAGGTATCCAATTACACAATCGATCAAAAATCAATCTACTTCCCTCTTCTTCTACCCTTTACACTCCCAACCCCTTTAATGCATCTCTTAATGAGGTTCATTGGTGTTCTAGGTGGTCTTGCCGACCCTAGAACAACCTCGTTGTGCCCCTCCTCGACAGGTCTTTTCAGGAGGTGTTCATGAGCTTTTTGGGCAAAGATCATGCGTCAGGTTTGTGTGTTCGTCCTGCTGGTCGGCCTTTCTATCTTGACCTATCTCCGCTACATGCTAAGCTGTGTGTGGCCTCGAATGTGCTAACCCTAGATGGTGTGTAAACTTAGTTGGCGTCAACATATTGATTGAGCATGAATCTTTTTTTCAAAAAAAAAAAAGAAAAACAATTCCCTAGCAACAAGGTTATCTTGCATTGGATGTTGATAGGTGATCGATCCCAGTTCCCAGGTGGCCGCCTCCATAATTGGTATTCAAATAAGAAACAACACAATAAAAAAAACTCACTCTGTGGGGGAAGACAGCCCCTGAGCATTGTGCTTAAGGTAGAAGACCTCTCATGTAGGCCGAGAAAACCCCCGAATCTCCAACCCTGTCCTTGCATAGCGGTACTGTCGCCCATGTGAGTTGGGCTGGTCCTTAGGCCTGGGCTTTGGACACGTGGGACAGGCGAGATTTTTTTTTTCTTTTTTTACCTGAGACAGCTTGACCACTCGGTCTAGCCTCCGTTCGCAAGAAACAACACAATCACATACCGTAGACTTCGGATTTTGTGCTTGTTTTGATTTTCTTTTTTTTTACACATGGAGGATAGCAAATCAGTTGGGTCAAATTGTGCTCACGGCCGCCATTCCAATTTACACGAGAAATGAAGCAATCTATGGATTCCTTTGGGCCGGAAATGACTACTCTTACGTCACAGGGGAATGCCTGGTCGCTTGGCCCGCTCCTGTTTCTCGTCAGACAAGAAAGACCTCGGAGGTCTGGGTCTGGGAATCGTAGGCCTAAACAAAACTCACGGCCACAGGGTTTGTCCTCCAGGCGCGTTGGTTATGGTTGCAATGAGAAAGAACTGACGTGATACGGTGCAGCAGCAGAACTGCCGATTCAGACTGAAACCTGAAGGTCGTTCATTCTGGCTTTTCTCAGAGCTTCAGCTACTGTACAAGTTGGGAGAATAGGCAGAGTTTGACCGAGAACTGGCTTCAACAGAAATCAAGGGGTTTCTGAGAGGTGATAGCGTCTGCAATTGCAGAATATCTTCGTCTGGAAAACTTGGGCACCCATGCCATGAGGGTTCAGAATGCCCCTTGTGCCATCAGGACCCTGAATCTTGTGATCACCTACACCTATACCGTGCTCTTGCTCATAAAACACAAGCCAAATTTAGTGGGGCGTCGTGATCTCTAACACACACACACACACAAGTGACAAGCGAGCGTCTGTGATTGGTGGCAGCAACTGAGCATTGTGCCGGGCAGCCAACACCAACAGGAAGGGATTTAAGACCCTACTTTCACTTGTCTGTTTATATGTCGTCTGTGCAAAGAGCGAAAAGGCAGCCAGGCATATACACGCCCACCAAGAAAGTTCGAACAAAATGTATACGATGCACTGGCGCCTCCAAAATAAGTAAAATATACGAAATAGTAGTATCAGTTGCTAAATACTACTCCCTCCATCCCAAATTATAAGACGTTTGACTTTTTTGACACCAAGTTTGACCACTCGTCTTATTCAAATTTTTTTGCAAAACATCACTTATTTTGTTGTGGCTTGCTTTATTAATGATAGTTCTTTAAGAATGACTTAAATATGACTATATTTGCTCAAATTTTTTAAATAAGACGAATGGTCAAACTTGAGATCAGAAAAGTCAAACGTCTTATAATTTGGAATGGAGGGAATACTATGTAAGCCATATCCACAGATTTGCTCCAATGAAACGAAAGATAAGCAATACCCCATCATGGTTCTCATCACTTAGTAGCAGTGTAGCAACAATAATTATTTGTCAATATAATGAATAGGTACCAAATCTCTCTCTCACACACACAGCACACCACAACGGAGCAGAGCACCAGCAACGAGAGACTGCATGAGGAGAGGATCTCAAGCAGAGGTGTACACCCACCCACTAGTTGAGGATCTGCTAGCTCATGCTGCTGCTGATGATGATGATCTCCTCTCCTTGTTTATTTATTATTTTTCCTCTCATGTTCATTCACACACAGCAAACTCACGAAATTAAACCGGCATCTCTGCCACACACGAAATATCAAGCAAAAGCAGCGGACGAGTGCCTAACATCGATCAGGCGAGTCGTCATTACCTGGCAAATGAAGAGGGACACACCGGTGCCTCCACACACACACATATACACACAATGACACAAGCAAATAAAACAGAGTCGTTGAAGACTCGACGGAAGCAGAGCAATCCAAGGATAGCATATCTCGATCTTCTCCTGCGCGTGATGAACCATTCCATTCCATTCCAAGGATGGGATTGCTACCTACCTGTAGGATTAACAACAACGTTGCTGGTACATAAATAAATGATAATGCTAGCAGTGCTGGCCTGGTTCAAGCAAATTAAGCAATTCGAACGAATTAAGCAAGCAAAAAAAAAAGATCAAGAGGTTAACTAATGTACAGTATGATGTATAAATGAGCTAGTGAGTTACCTGAGCACAGAGGCTCGGAGCCGGTTCTTCTTGTAGTACGCTGAATAGGTGGGCCTGTAGTGGGAAGGGTGGTGGCCAGCCTCTTCTCCGTCCCACTCAAGACTGTCCCACCATTCCTTCTCGCAGTCCAAGTCCACCGTTGACAAAGGCGTGATGTCCTCAGATGATTCTTCCTCCGATGACTCTGCCTCATCACGAACGGCTGGTAGGCGCTTGAGGCTCCAGCATGCCCTGATTTTGACAGTCTCGAGATTGGGCGCCAACATCCTGCGCCCACAGATGCGCTGTAACTTGGGTAGCTCATACAGGTGGATGCGCTTCAGGCTAGGGAATTTTCTTGGTTCTTCCTGCTGCTGTGATTTTGAATCAGATGGGAAGACCTCCCTGAGGTCCCCGCAACACACGATCTCAAGGGTTTCCAAGCTACGGCATCCATTGGTATTTGATGTGTACAAGGGGAGTACATGTACTAGCCTGGGGCAGTAATCCAGGTGTAAGAATGAAAGATCCTCAAAGGAACCTTGTACAGGACGAAACCCAGATGTGCTCCAGTCCCAGATGTATCGCGCCTTTGGGAGTTGGGATGCCCAGAATGTCTCCAGATACCAGAAAATATTATCATCTGGCTGCCTTAGTTGAGGTGTAGTGAAAACAACGCCTTCTAAGCCGGGGCATCTCTCGAGTCGGCACCATCGTAAAGAATTCCATTCCAAGTTTACTGCATCAGTAGTAGGAAGTGCAGGGCCTGGTAGACAGGTGATGGACAAGCTGTCATGAAGGTGCAGGGTCATAGCGTTCACATGCACAAAATCTGGGAGGGTTGTAGCAGTTATTTGTGTGCTAGTAGTAGGAGTAGTAGTACCCTGCGGTGACTCAGTCCATGTCTCATCTTGTATGCTAATGTACAAGTGGGCCCAATCAGAATGTGTAGGAATAGGGGGGCAATGCCATAACCACATTCTCTTCATTGTTGGTGCCTCAACCTTAAATCCATCCATATCAACATCATCAGCTTGTGAGTTGCTATTGAAGGCGGTGGAAATGATGTCATCAACGTAGTACAAGTTACCAGTTGGCTTCTGTTGGCCACAAGCATTGCTATATATTCCTTCACTGGAGGTACCTTTGTGACCACCAGTAGATGAAATCTCAACATGTAACTCCTCGGAATGTCTCAAGTGCACAAGTGAACGAAAAAACCTAGAATCCCTTATCGAAATATACGAATCTGAGTCAATCATTGTTCGGTCCTTGCCACACACTTTTGCTAATGATGACCCTATCCTTGCATTGTCACTAGCAATAGCTTCTTCTTGCTTGTTGTGCTTGCCTTCTTCCCTTTCACATTCCTCATGGGTGGTTGTGGTGGTGTCAATGCGCAACACCTCCAAACATACCTTATTGTCTTTATTATCTTTCTCCTGTGGCCACAGTATTGCATGGAGCTTCTCACATCCCAACAAAAAGAGTCGCTTGAGGCCCCAGGCTTGTGCTGCACTAAGGTCAAGCGTTTTAATTGCTGTACCAGACATGTCTAGCTCCTCGAGGCTGCGAAACAATCCTCTCAGCAGCAGGCTCTTCAGCTGGGCGCATCCCCGGAAGGAGATGCTCTTTATCTTAGTGGTTTCATTGCCAGTGAGGCTGAATAACTCTAGTGACAGGGGCAAGGCATCTGATCCAATTATCTCAGTATCACCACAACCATCAAGGATGATCGTCTTGAGGATGTGCCAACTTGACAGGTCTGGGAATGATGGAGATACTTGTTGGATTCTATCACCGCCAGCACCATAATGGTTCCCATTGAAGATAACAGTTAGATCTACTAACAGTGAGAATAGTCGAGACTTAACTAAAATAAGAGAAACACTTTGTCCTTTATGCAAGATGAAAATGAATGGGGTTAGGGAGAAGTAACGACCATCAGTTTTGGGCGCTGAAGAACTTGAGTCGGCCATGGCGAGGAAGAAGGTGCAGTGGCGTCGGAGGAGAGCTTCCCGTCACTTGTGCGGTCCCTGTGAACGGAGTAGGGTCTAGGGTTTGTAGGTGGGAACAGTGGCGGCGGTGAACTTCGTGTCCCGTGCCCCGGCCTCCCACCTCTATTTATGTACCGCACGTGACAGGGGCCCTCCAACCATAGGTGGGTTGGGCTCCCCCGTTCAAGGAGCGGATCAAGGTCCCTAATGGGCCGTTGGGTCCAATAGGAGGAGAGATCACAACCCTAACATTCTCCCCCTTGATCTCTTCTAATAACTTATCTTAACCTTGTCTTATTACTTAACTCCGTCTCATTATAAAGAAATGCGTAGAGCGCGTCTCGTCGTCACAGAAACAATTTCTGTTGGACTTGACGGCTACAGTACATCTCTCTAATTTGAGATAAAGTTCTAACTAAAGGGCCCTAAGTGTTCAGGAATCATAGGCTTTCCCTTAACCCCATGCCGGCTAGGTGTTTTCTAAACACGTTGGGTGGTAGGCCTTTTGTGAGCGGATCCGCTAACATATTATCCGTCTTAATATACTCAAGGCTTATAACATGATCCTGAACTTTCTCTTTCACAACATAGTACTTGATGTCAATGTGTTTGGCAGCACCACTTGACCTATTATTGTGAGCATATTCAACTGCGGGATTATTATCGCAGTATAACTTAAGTGGTCTCTCAATGCTATCTACCACTCTTAATCCGGGCAAAAACTTCTTAAGCCAACTCACCTGCCCCGAGGCCTCATAACATGCTACAAACTCAGCGTACATCGTCGATGACGTGACGAGAGTCTGTTTGGAGCTTTTCCACGATATGGCTCCACCTGCGAGGGTGAATATGTAACCTGACGTGGATTTCCTTTCATCCCCCGCATAATCTGAATCTGAGAACCCCACTATCTCAAGGGAGTCCATCTTATTATAACTTAGCATGAAGCCTTTTGTACCCTGCAAGTAACGCAAGACTTTCTTAACTAACTTCCAGTGTTCTGCACCTGGATTTTTCTGGTATCTGCCAAGTAACCCGGTAACAAATGCTATGTCAGGGCGAGTACAAATTTGAGCATATTGTAAGCTTCCGACGGCTGAAGCATAAGGTACTGATCTCATTTGCTCGAGCTCGATCTGATTCTTGGGACACTGGTGTTCCCCATATTTATCGCCCTTGACTATGGGTGCAGGTGATGGACTGCACTTGTGCATACTATATTTCTTAAGTATCTTTTCTATGTATGCCTTTTGTGACAGCCCTAATACCCCTCTATTTCTATCACGGTGAATCTCAATCCCCAGAACAAAAGAGGCTTCACCGAGGTCTTTCATATCAAAATGCGAGGACAAGAACTTCTTAGTCTCCATTAGTAGAGTGACATCATTGCTTGCTAGCAAAATATCATCCACATATAGGACCAAGAAGATAAACTTAGAATTCTTAAACTTTACATAAACACAATTGTCCTCTACATTTGCCTTAAACCCAAACTTTCTTATTGTATTATCAAACTTCAAGTACCACTGTCTTGAAGCTTGTTTTAGTCCATAAATAGACTTCCTTAGGCGACACCCCATGTTCTCATTTCCTTCCATGACAAAACCTTTCGGTTGTGCCATGTAGACATCTTCCTCAAGATCCCCATTTAGGAATGCCGTCTTAACATCCATCTGATGTAATTCTAAATCAAAATGTGCTACTAACGCCATTATTATTCTAAAAGAATCTTTACATGAGACCGGAGAAAAAGTCTCATTGTAATCAATTCCTTCTCTCTGAGTAAAGCCTTTTGCCACGAGTCGCGCTTTACGTCTTTCAACATTCCCTTGGGAGTCATACTTAGTTTTATAAACCCATTTACAACCAACCTTCTTAGCTCCCTTAGGAATTTCCATCAGTTCCCAAACTTTATTGGAATCCATGGACCTTATTTCATCTCTCATGGCTTCTAACCACTTCTCACAGTGTTCGCTTCTCATGGCTTGTTCATATGTAGTGGGATCATCCTCCATATGAAATTCTTCGGTTTCATAAACCTCATAATCATCTGAAATAGCTGATCTTCTAACTCTTTCTGATCTTCTAAGATTCTGATCATTTGGCGCTATTTGGGGTTGTTGTTGTTCTTCCTGATGCTCGACGTGCTGTTCTAATGGATCCTGAAGGACAGGTTCCAGATTTTCATTAGATGTCGGCAACGGAGGACTAACAACCGGTGTTGGCACTGCAGTGTCTAGCACTGTTGGTGCAACAGCTATGGGTAGCACAAAGAATTGTTCCTGAAGCATTGGAGTAGGGGCATAGACCCTTTTCTCCTCTAAATTAATCTCTTGTGCTACCTTGCTCCCCCTTATCAAATCATCTTCTAAGAACTCAGCATGTCTGGTTTCCACAAACTTAGTATGCCTGTCAGGGCAGTAAAAGCGGTAACCTTTTGACCTATCTGGGTAGCCAATGAAATGGCAACTAACTGTCTTAGGATCTAATTTTCCTAAATTTGGGTTAAATATCTTAGCCTCAGCAGGACAGCCCCACACCCTTAAATACTTAAGTGAGGGTACTCTGCCGGTCCATAGCTCGTACGGTGTTTTAGGCACCGACTTACTTGGAACACGATTAAGAATGTGAATGGCGGTTTTCAACGCCTCCATCCACAAACTTACTGGTAGGGTGGAGTAGCTAATCATACTTCTTACCATATCCATTAAGGTACGGTTTCTTCTCTCAGCCACTCCATTCTGCTGAGGATCCCCTGGCATGGAATACTGGGCAACTATGCCATTTTCCTGAAGGAACTTTGCAAAAGGTCCCGGAACTTGGCCATACGGGGTATGTCGCCCATAATATTCCCCACCACGGTCTGATCTTACTATTTTGATCTTCTTATTATGCTGATTTTCTACTTCTGCCTTAAATATCTTAAACTTATCTAATGCTTCTGATCTTTCTCTTATTGGATAAATGTAACCAAAACGCGAATAATCATCAGTGAAGGTTATGAATGAATCATAACCATCCACACTCTTAACAGGAAATGGTCCACAAATGTCTGTGTGGATTATTTCTAAATTCCCTGCACTTCGTTTGGCATCTTTCTTAACTTTCTTAACATACTTACCCTTAATGCAATCGATGCACTGATCTAATTCTGAGAGTTCTAATGGCGGAAGAATTTCAGCCTTGACTAATCTATCAATTCTCCCCCTCGAAATGTGGCCTAATCTACAATGCCACAGTTTCGAAGAGTCAATCTGAATATTCTTACGCTTTCTATTTACATTCGTAGACGATGGAACTTTTTCATTCTCAACAGATATAGCATTAATATTCTCAGAAACTGATAACAAATAAAGTTTGTCTTGTCGGAAGGCAAGACCAACACACTTATCATTAAAAAGTATCTTACATCTGCCATTTCCAAAATGGCAGGCCAATCCGTCATCATCTAATTTACTAACACTTATTAAGTTTCGATGCAAAGAAGGAACATAGAGTACATCAGAAAGCCTAAGTACAAAACCATCTAATAATGCCAAAGTCAGATCGCCAGTGGCTTCGACGTCGGCTTGTACTCCATTTGCCACCTTAATTGTTCTTTCGCCTCTTTGCAGGGTTCTCCTCGTATGGAATCCCTGTAAAGAGTTGGCAACATGAATTGTTGCACCTGAGTCAATCCACCAAGTAGATTTGGCATAACTAATATATAAGGATTCATCTACAAATGTAACTAAATCCTCACCATTCCTGTTGAGGTACTTCAAGAAACCAAGGCAATCCTTTTGCATGTGACCTGTTTTCTCACAGAACATGCACTGATCCGGTGCTAGCCAGGGCTTCTTGCGGAGTGGGTTTTGTGGCCTGTTCTGGTCCTGAGCCCCGTTGTTGTTCTGAGAATTCTGATTCTGAGGGTTCTGAGGGGCTTTACCCTGAGAGTTTGGTGCCTGAGCGCTGGAGGAAGAGCTGCCATCCCACTTTGGTTTCCCTTTTGGTCTGGCATTCTTATGGTGAAACTTCTTATTGTTGTTATGCTTCACGAAAAGAGCAGAGTCTCCCCGTGATTCCTTAAGCCTTTCCTCCTCCTGAGTGGCTTGCCCAAGGAGCTTCTCGATGTTCCAGTCCTCAGGTGCCATGTTGTAGTGCACAACAAAGGCTTCAAACTCCTTTGGCAAAGAAGCTATGATCACATGAACGACAAATGGATCTGGAAGAACCATCTTCATTGATGCGAGCTTAGATGCCAAGGTGTTCATCCTCAGTATGTGCTCTCTAACACCACCACCAGTGTATTTCTTATTTATAAACTCTCTAATAAGCACACTGGCTTGAGTCTTAGTTGTTCCATGAAACTGAGTTTTCACTTTTTCCAAATACTCAGTGATGGTGGTGCACTCAGGCAGTGATCCTCTGATGGGCTCAGAAATAGTTGCTTTAGCCAATGTCAGACATTTCTTATTGGAGTTGTCCCATTTTTTCTTTGCAAGATCATAGGACATCCTCACTGATGCATGCTCACGCTTGCGTGTAGCAAACGCTTCATCAGTCTCATTTTGTGCAATGACCGGTTCCTCAGGTTCCTGAGGGCACGGTTCATTGAGAGCTAAGTCGTTGTCCGTCATGACAAGGGCTAATTCATATTGCTCACGCCACGTCTTATAGTTGGTCCCGTTAAGTTTCGGAACCATCTGCACCCAGTTGGTGAGTCCTGAAATTCATATTAAAAAAAATGGTGAGTAAACTTAGTAAAAGGGAATAACTGAATTTGAAATTGCATGTATTAATACAACGTTGGTCAGTATTAATATATACAATCCTTTGCACATTAAATCTATATCACCGTTGGGCAAGATTTAGAAATAATGCACATTAACTGATGAACTAAGCAATTATAATATTGATATAATCAACGCTGGTCAGAAAATAACAATATTATAAGATTTTCTAATTTCTTAAATTTGCCCCATAACTAAATCTCTCGTTGGTTCGAATATAGTTAAGGAGCAAATTATTCTTACTAAGCAGCGGAAAACGTGAATAAATTTTACTAATTCTTAATTCCAGAAACATTTCTAATATTGTCACTAAAAAAAAATTTACCACATTTGATAAAATTTTAACTAATTTCAAAATCATGAAAATACTCATGGTAAAATTATTTCTGGAAAAATAAAAACTGTGCTAATGGGCTAAAACTGGTAGGGGAAATGCAGCCATCAAGGCCCAGTCCGGCCCACGGCCCATGACAGTGAAAAATAAAAATGGAAAAAGATCACTGTGCCTAAGCGGGCCGCGGCTAACGAAATGGCCCAGCCGGGAATTCGGCCCGCGACCGCGGCACGCGCGCGCCCGCCTGGGCCGGCGCGGCCCGGCGAATCTGAGCGGTTCATCTGGATCGGACGGCTGCGCGCGCATGTAGGCGGAATAAAAAGGCCGATCGGCCGCCTGCCCCCGAAACCCTAACCCCATTTTCTCCCTCCTCCCGCCGTAGCAGCCGAAGACTCCGTTCGCTCATCGGAGGATGGCGCCGCCGTGAGCCCCCTCGCCGGCGGGCGTGCTCGCCCACGGCTGAGCACGCCGCCGTCGAGCGGCATCACGGGCGGTGCCAAGGAGCACCCGCGCGGGAGTTGCTTAGGCCGGCGGCGACCGAAAGATCGCCGGCCGGTTTTCTTACCGCCGGCGGCGGTCTTATCTCCGGTAAGGTAAGATCTGCTACCTCTTTAATCCGGTTTTTCACTTTCTTATGACTATGCCGCACGGGTTCAAGGGTTAGGGTTAGGATTTCTAACTGTAAATCGCGTTCTTCGCGTTCTTCTAATTTCTAAGTAGCCCGGGACGATGCTCATGGCATGTCGCTCGGCGGCTAACCCTAGATTAGGGTTTCTTATCAAAAACTTTTCTCGATCTAACCCACTGTTAGGTGGCTCCGATACCATTGAAGATAACAGTTAGATCTACTAACAGTGAGAATAGTCGAGACTTAACTAAAATAAGAGAAACACTTTGTCCTTTATGCAAGATGAAAATGAATGGGGTTAGGGAGAAGTAACGACCATCAGTTTTGGGCGCTGAAGAACTTGAGTCGGCCATGGCGAGGAAGAAGGTGCAGTGGCGTCGGAGGAGAGCTTCCCGTCACTTGTGCGGTCCCTGTGAACGGAGTAGGGTCTAGGGTTTGTAGGTGGGAACAGTGGCGGCGGTGAACTTCGTGTCCCGTGCCCCGGCCTCCCACCTCTATTTATGTACCGCACGTGACAGGGGCCCTCCAACCATAGGTGGGTTGGGCTCCCCCGTTCAAGAAGCGGATCAAGGTCCCTAATGGGCCGTTGGGTCCAATAGGAGGAGAGATCACAACCCTAACACCCATATGACTCAGCAACCACTCGAAGCTTGAGCAACTTATGGGTATTGCTTCCGGCACCACTGCAACGATGTAGATGCATCATGCTCTGGTTACCAGCTCCTTTCACATTCAACTCCCTGAGGTCAACCATCAGATCCAACATGTCTTTCGATAGCAGCCAGTACCAGTCTGTATAACTTAGCTCTAGCACCCATAGAGTCCAGAAGCATGCTCTGTCGTCTTGTTGGCTAGAGTTGTTATGATGATGGCATTCCTTTTCTTCACCAAGTTCTTGTGCGTCACTGTTTTTGCAGTGGTCAAGCAGGAGGAATCTTAGGTTGCTGCAACTCGCGAAGGGAGGAGATGAAAAACTGAAGGTGCAGTGGGAGAGATGAATCACACGCAGATTGGTCGTCCCATCTGAATGCTCAAACATGCCTGCTTCTAGAACCCGCCAGGTTCTGTTGTGATCAACTGATGGTCCACTTGTTGTACAGAAGAAGGATGTTGCCTGAGATGTCAATTGGACTTCCGTTGAATACTGGTTGGTATGTGAAACCCAACGGTTGATAAACCTCTTTTGTTCACTACTCAGCATATCACGGATTACTTGAGTACACTCACTACAAAATTCCAGGCTCATGTTCTTCTGCAAAGCATCACTGATCTCCCATGCTGACCTACCACCATCAATGCCATCCTGTATGATCCCATCACATACCCAATAGCTGGAAGCATGGGATTCCCAGTTGATGCTCACATTGTGTTTCAGTGCCCTATACAAGATGCATTCAATGACAATTTTTGGGCTCATGTCAGGTTCAGGGACACCTGTGTACTTAGCAACCTCCTCGGCCTCTGCATATAGAACATGCCTAATGACTTGATACAGAGCAACTTCATTGCGCTCCAAAATTGGTGATGGAATAACAGATATAGCTGCATTGCTCCATTTGGCTGACTCCACATTATTCAACTCAAAAAACTCTCCATGCCCATCTTTGGCATGATGCCAGAACCTGCCTCGGGATGTCCACAACACCCTCCTGCCCAATTGCCCCATTACAGGGACACCGGCCTCCCACAGATCGATATAGCTGCCACTCCCATTGTGCAAAACCACAAGGAATCTGCGAGCCATAAGTTCATTCATGATCGCTGCTCTGACATAAGGAATCACAGCTCTATCGCTCTGCTCCACCCCACCAAAATCATCCTCCTCATCATGCTGGTGAAAGAGTGCCATCACCTGTGGGGGTAGCTCAAGCTCCTCTGCAATCACCTTCTGTAGGGCTCTCTTGCTCTGCCACTGTGAGACATTGACGTGGATGATCTTTCCCAAGTCCCTTGTTGTCCCAGTGTCAGCCAATCCAGAAGATGACCTTAGTTGTTTCACGACCGCTTTGAGTACGGCAGATGCTCCCCACCCATACCAGCCATGCAAGTATATTACATCTCTTCGATTGTCCGCACCCTCCAAGAGATGAATGATCTGCTCTGCTGCGCCATCTATGGTATCCGCTACGAGTCTGATCGTCTGCAATAAATACTACTAATTAATTTGACAAAGTTGTTACTAAGGGACAGGATGTATTATATACAACCCCATATCTTGAATCAAGGTCGTAGAAAAGTTATGTCTTATAATTTGACATGGATAGTGGACTATGTTTGTTTAATTTTGCAGTGCAGCAGAAAACAAAACCGTTTCCAGGCTTCGTGCTGCAGTTAAGTCCTTTTCAGAAACAATATATAAATATAACTGTTGATATTTGTCACATGAGAAACTAAAACCAATACATTTTATTTTTGGACATATGTCCTATACAAAAACTAATTATGTGAAAAAAAACAGAGGAATTTAATCGGTGCAAATTAAAGCACACCAGTACGTGGAGAAGTAGCCACTGATTGATTTACCTGTGTTGGCATGATGAATTGGTCTGTCGCCTGCCTCTTGGGCTAACTAGCTCTACAAGCTAGGCCAGCAGGTCCATCTGAATCTGCAGCTCTAGATTTTGACGTCAGAACGAAATGTATGCGTAGCAACACTGAAGCACACCAGATTTCCTCCTCCAGACTTCACTCCAGTAAATCGATATCTCCTGCACATACAGTGTATGCAAGCAAATATGTATGCGTTATATAGATGCAATAATGTACACATATATTATGGACCATTCATGTCTCAGCTTTGACCCTTAGATCAAAGTTACGTTGTAAATTTAATCAACAAACTCTGCGTGATAATAGTAGTAGTACTCATACAAAGTAAGCAGTCCTGGATATATTATAGATGAACTTGCATTGGAGAAACAGACAGAAATAGTAAACTAACCTTGATCCCTCACGTTAATCCCAGACGACATGCAAAGTGCTTGTTCAAGCTGGAGAACAACGTGTGCATTCCTTTATAATCCTGATCCCTCGCGTTCAAAACGACCTAGTAAAAATATGTAACGACTATAATTATTGACCTTGGATGTATACATGAACGATTATATTGGAGAAGAAGATAGAATTAGTAAATTACCTAGATCACGACGAGAAAACAGGCTGGCTCAGGGATGGAGCATACATGCCATGCTTACAAATGGTTTGGCGTGTATAGTAGAAGAAGCGCCACTAGAATGGAGTGCAGGTGCAGCGTTTGCATTATTACACGGTGTGTTCGTTCCTTGCTTTCTCTGTTTGCTTTATTTGCTTTTCTGCAAAGCATCACCATCACTCGTCAGATTCTTTGCTTGCAGCATCACTTGCTTTCTCACGCAGCTTAATAACAATCACAAAGAGGTTAAAGCTAAAAAGCAGAGCAATCCAAGGATTAGATGCATCTCCAACGGTATCTAAAAAATCCTAAAAATCTATGATTTTCAATAGTTTACTCTAAAAAAATTAAAAAAATAGGACCACTCGAAGATTTTTGGCCGTCACCTGTACCACACCGTTACCAACATGAGTCGCCCCACAACCGGCTATCCCAGCATCTAACTCACATCTAGAAGCTCCCAAACAGACTCTCCATTGTGTGCTCTACCCTCTCAGCATATCTAAAAATAGTGGTTAGAAATACAGTTTTGGCAAACCACTCAGATGACGGCAGGGGCGACCACGATTGCCATCCTCAGCACCCAAACTCACAGCCAGAAGCTACAATCCATTGCCTGCCCAACTTCTCGGTATTCTTATATATGAAGATAGTGGCCGAAAATTCAATTCCGGCGAACCTCTAGGCGGTGGTAGTCGGGTCGATGGAGTGCCAAAGAAAAAAAAATCACCACAATAGCAGTGGTCCACGTATCTTTGCGCGTGGATGCCTCTATTTTTCCAAGCACACATAGAATGAGGTTTAGGATAGGAAGTTGTTCGAGAATATATTTTCATCCTGTCAAAAAATCAAGATTGGGAGTGATTTTACCATACTTTTGAAGATTCTCTAATCTTTCTTTCCTACACTTGGTTTTTTATGTAACTGACCAATAGAATTTTTTCACATAAATGATCAACTAAATTTTACTAATTTATTTTCCTTTTATGTTAAAATAATTGTTTCAATTGGCCACATGAAAAAATAACATCAACAAATTCACGCCAAAAGAAAGAAAAATAACATCAACAGATCTTCTACAATAAAAGACAAGCATGCCCATAAATAGAAATCACAAAAAATATCTTTGAAGTTGAATTCATGGTCAAATGTGCAGACGTACGTATTGAACAGTGTTTTAAACAACAGGCCATATAATTTAGCAATAACTAGCAAATATGCCCGTGCATTGCAACGGGACCATAATTAATTATGTTACAGGAGGCACAAACATGGTTGTATGGCAGAGCCACACGCGAGACACTACAGCCACAGCGAGGTGGCTCGAACCTGCGGCCACGACACCACGTGTGCACGGTGTCACTACTCTGTCGTCAAAGCGAACCAAGTCGAATGCCCTAGAACTCCCGTGACGACCTCGATCTGGCCACCGATGTCTGACTCCTACGCAATGATGTCGCCTGGGCGAACGGTGCTCCTGTCGATGATGTGAAGGCTGCCGCCGGCTACGAACACAGTGCCGTTTGTGCGACGCACGCCACACTTGTTGTCTGGCATGCGGACCATGACGTCATGTTGGTCATGGTCGTGCTCACGCCCGCCGCCTTTTTTCTTCAACGTCACAAGGTCATACACCATGCCGCTACTTATTGCATCTGAATCTAAATTAATGCACCTGATGAGCTTCAATCAATCAAATGAAACTGAAAAATAACAATGATGGTACGTCATGATATACTATATTATTATACATGTATGTTGTCTCAGTCTACATATACCATATATCTCTGTCATTCTACACCCGGAGTTTGAGTCTGAACGTATTACTACTAAATAATAATTGCACAAAAATATTAGAAAGATTGCCACCAGGTTCCTGTAAAATATTCGGACTCTATGAGCTTGAAGAAAAAAGGAGATCGAAATTGGAGTTTGGTTCCTTTCTAAACGGACTGAAAATAAAAGGTAAAATTTCAGTTATTTTTTTGATCTAACCCTCCCTAACTACATGAATCGTGAATATGAAAAATTGTCTTTATTTCTTTGTCTACAGCCCTCATACTTATATATGACTATACATAGCTCCTTGAGGCAACCTAGATAGCCAGGAATCCTAAAGCAAATAGGGAATTTTTTTTTGATCTAACCCTCCCTTGTTGAATCTGTTGGATCGTCTAGGGTAGAAAACAGTGGGTAGAACATTCTATTTGGAATAGTCCACATGTAACATGTATCGAGATCAGAGAGAGGGAGAGAGGAGAGAGGTAGGGGTGCAAACCGTGAGGGTGGAGGAGCTCGACCTTGTGACGGTGACGCAGTGGTGGTGTAGTGTCACCGGCGGTGGACTTCCCGTCGTTGGCAGCACCCTTCTTGATCGGTCTAGGGTTAGGACGGTGGGTGGCGGCAGTGGCAGTGAACCTCGCAGTTTGTGCCCTGGCCCCCACCTCCTATTTATGGTGCTGTACGACGGGGGCCCACCAGCCGTCTATGGGCTGGGCACCCCCGATCAGGGTGCAGGTCAAGGGCCCAGTTGGCCGTTGGGCCAACTGGTGGAGATCAATTCCAACATTCTCCCCCTTGATCTCATCTTATACTTTAACTTTAAACTTTGACTTTAATTGCTTTTACTTTTATTTGTTTCATCACAAATCAGTGTATAGAGCATGTCTCATCGTCACGGTCAGTCGCCGATAGATTTAACAGCTACAATACACATCTCTGATCTGAAACAGATTCTTTAACTTTCGGGCCCTTTATTGTCCGGAAATCATAGGCTATACCATAAACCCATGTCGACTGTGTGTTCTCTGAACACACTGGGTGGTAAGCCTTGGTAAGCAGATCCGCAAGCACTCTCTTGTCACTTGTATGTTCAATACCCTTTTGGTATGATTCCGGACTTTCTCCTTAACAACGTATAACTTTAATGTCAATGTGTTTGGCAGCACACTTGACTCGTTGTCATAGGAGCAAACTACTTAAATGGTTATTGCTGTTGACAACCATTATCAATTCCGGGTACAAGTTACTTAACCATTTCGCCTGTCCCTCAGCCTCATATCATGCTATATTATAACTTTATATCACTGATGATACTAGAACTGTTTCTTTTGGAGCTTTTCCACAATAAAACTCCAACTGCGAGTGTTAGCTACTATGTGGGTTTCACTAAACATCTCGCCAAAATATAACATTTGTACCCACAACTACTTGAGAGTACTTGTTCTTTCCTTTTTAGCATGAGGCCGACTTTTTAACTCCATTCCAGTGATCTATATCTGGAGTGGACTTTTGCCAAAACAACCCGGATACGTAAACTGTGTCAGGGCAAGGTGTTACCTTTGTACTCATTAAGCTTTCAACAGCTGAAGCATGTAGGACGTCCATCTATAACAATCTTACATTGCTTTTGGAACATTAAAGTTCTCAAAACTATTACCCTGACCATGAGAACAGGCGTAGGTTTATCCGCATAGGTATTTTATTTCTTTAGAAACTTTTCTTAGCATGCCTATGCGATAGTCATAATACCCCTTTTATTCTATCTCGATGAATTTCAATTCTTTTAACGAGATACATTTCACCGAGAATTTTCTCATTGAAGCTTGAGGACAAGAACTTCTTCTCATGCAGTAGATTGACATCACTATTAACCATTAAGGTGTCAACCACACAAGATTAGGAAATGAATTTCCCCTTCTATAACTTTGTACATACGCAATTGTCCTCTCATTATCTTTAACCCAAAATTTCTAATTGACTCTTCAACTTTAAATGCCACTGTCTATAGATTTGCTCCATTCCATAAGAGATTTCTACAGGTGGCATCCCTTACATTCTTTCTTTTCATGACAAAACCTCTGGGTTATGCCACGTAATTATTTTCATACAAATCCCATTTGGAAATGCTATCTTTACTTTCATCTGATGTAACTCAGATCATAATATGCCACTTGCACTCATTGTAATCTATTCATTCGCTTCGCGCAAAAAACTTTTGATTCAAGTCGCGCTCCACATCTTTACACATTCCCTTTGGAGTCACATTTCGTCTTGTAGACCCATCACAGCCTACTGTCTTGGCTCCTTAGGAATTTATTCTAGATCCCAAAATATTATTGGTGTTATCGATTTCATTTCATCTTTCTTTGTTTCTTGCCACTTAGACGAGTAAACGTCTCTCATGGCTTCTTCAAATTAGGTGGGATTACCCTCCATTTGAATTTCACCAATATAGACTTTATAATCATCAGAAATATCTGACTTTTTTATTCTTTGAGACTTTCTGGGGCCTTAGCTACTAGTATTTCTTGACCATTTTTGCCAAAAGACAATTGAATCTATAAGGTCCTGTGTAACAAGATCCTTGTTTACATTATTCATCCTCCTTGCGGAGTCAGGTTTCTTTGTACCATGCTCCCCCAGATTGTCCCATCTTTAATTTTCTTATTTTGGGTTCAATCTGTTAAAACTCATATGGTGCATTTAGCACCTATGGTGCATTTAGCACCACCTTTAAAACTCTGAACGTGTCCAGTATAAATACTGGCTGACTATGCTATCTTTCTATTGGAACTGTAAAAGGTCCATGAATTTAGCTATATCTTTACTTTAGGGGTATCGATATTATGACCGTCTTACTCCCCCGACGATCACATTCATCTTTTATAGATCACTTTAGTATGCATCGCATTGTCTGAATTATGGGGAAGTGTCTTTCTTAATTGTCTCACCTTTCTCCCCCTCGAAATGTGGTACTAACTTTTCTACCACAATTTCGAAAACTATTCAGAACTCTTGTGAATGAGAAACTTTGATTACTTTCTTCATCCACATGATTACATCATGCAAATGAAATTATTTCTTAATTCGTTGGGAGTACTTTTTCCTCATTTCACTTCAAAAGCTCAACAGAGTCTTTTATCATTAATACTTTCGCAAGTCACGCTTGCATGTCATTCTTATCTTGAGGTTCGTCTGTAACTTTCTGTTCTCCTTAAACTTATACTAGGATAGCATAAGAGCTACCCTAATCTTTCTCCCTATGCGGGATACACTCAAAGCACATGAGTCATCACAACTTTCTCCCGCCATGCAGGATAAATACTATGTCAAATTTCTCCTGCCATGCAGGATTTATTAACATAAGTACTATGCCAACTTTACCCCGCCATACGGGTGTTTTCTCAAACTTTTCCCGTCATGCGGGTACTATCACAAACTTTTTCCCGCCATGCGAGATAATTTTCTTGAAGGGACATAAAAATCAATATTAGCTCATATTCTATCAACAAATTTAGAAGTAAATCCGAAAACTCTTTAACACACATGCTTAATACGACGTTGGTCAAATTAAACATGCATGTCACTTATTACATTTCAAATCATAATGATTAAATCTAAAATTATATTACTTATTACATCTTTTAACACGAGGATAAAACTAAAACTAAAGCTCTTATTGCTCTATTTCTTTCTTGGATCAATATCCTGGAATTCTATCTTTTGAAGTCATTCTTTAAAGAGACCGTAGTCCCTTACACAATGGTCTTCTTTCTGCAAAAAATTGCACTTTTATCTTCTGAGTCACAAGTACCCAGCTCATTTCCTTTTCACCCTTCAAGAATAAAGGCATGAAGTTCTTTGTCTGAAAACATTAATCAGTAATCAACAATAATAAGCATGAAAATAACCCTACATTGGTCTGGTTAAAGACATGCACATCAAACCTTTAAACTTTAAGTTCTATTCTATATCACCGTTGGGCAGAAATAGAACAAAACCATCAATTTTATACATCAATTCCACATCACCGTTGGGCAGAAATGGAATTAACATATGAAAACTCAATTATCTTATAACTATTTTCAAAATTAAATTCTCCCGTTGGTTCGAATTTAATTTTGAAGATCATCATCATCGTTGCAGCGGAAACATGAAAATACATTACATTCTGCTCGCTCTGGAGCATCTATTGTCTCTTATCTATTCTCTGAAAAATTGATCACTTTGATGCAAAATTCATCAGAGATTTAAACTTTAAACATAAAACTTATAGAATTATAATATTGTTATCATCAACGTTGGTAAGAAAATAACAATATCATAATTTTCTTTAAACATAAACTCATAAATAAACTTATAATATCGTTATCATCAACGTTGGTCAGAAAATAACAATATTATAATTTATATTAACCATAAATCAACTATTCCTCCAATTTTTAATTAGAGGATAAACTTTTCATCATTTACTGAATAACTGTAACTGCTCTTCAAATTAAATCCTCTCGTTGGATCGAATTTAATGAGAAGACAATAAAACTTTTCTTTACAGCGGAAACATTAATCAAATTCTTAAAATAATTCCTTTTCAGAAGCATTTTCATGCACATATCTATTCTCTGGAAAATTAACACGTTGGTGCAAAAAATACCAGAGATTTGAACTTGAAGGCTTAACAAAATTCATGCAAAAATAGCTTCTGAAATTAAAATAAAACTTAAACTATGTCTTTTCTTTATTTTGGCCTGGCCAATAAATAAGCCAGCTCGTGGCCCAGTTCTTCTTTGCGCGTGTCACACTCGGCATGCGGCCCAGCTAGCGCAGCCCAGCTGGCGCAGCCTTGTGCGTGCGCTGCAAAGCAGCCCAGCAGCGGACTGCAGCACCCCCCGCGCCCAGGCCACAACCTGGGCCTGGGCCGGGAAAGCCAGCTGCCCCTCTCACCCGCCTGGGCCGAAACCAGGCCCAAGAGATCCCTGCCGTCGACGCGGATCGGACGGCCGTCCGCCCTTCTCGGCTGGACAAAACCGCCGAGTCGGCCAGCCATTCCCTGAACCCTAAAACATTTGCCCTCACCCCGTCCGCGTTCTTCTCGCCTAGCTCGTGGCGGCGACGGCCGCCGGTGGTGGCGTGAGGATGTTGCCGCTGGAGTTCGTCCCGGTCGGCTCCCCTTTTTCTTTCTTTGCTCTTCCCTCTCCCTAGCCACTCTCTTAGCCGCGGCCAAGTGAGAACACAGCGGCAACAGCCGCCCATGGCGGCCGGAGGAAAAAACTCGCGGCTCCGCCGCGGGGCCTTTCGCCGGTGAGCGCGCTCGCCCTAGGCGGAGCGCGCTGCCGTCGAGCGGCCTTGCGACGTTGCCCTTGACCCGAGCCCGTACGACGACGACGATTCGAGGTCACCTTCCCGCGCGCCGACGGTTTCTTCCGCACGAACGGCGGTTTCTTCTTCCCGCGCCATGGCGGTGAATAGCAGGTGAGCCCCAGGTAGGCCACCGTGCCCTTTTCTTTCAATTAGGGTTAGGGTTCTAATTTGGGGAAATTTCTTTCCTCTCTCTTTTAACCCCCTCCATTTTTCTCTGTTCTTGACCCTGTCCACGGGAAGGTGGCTCGGATCCTTCCCGCGGTGATGACCGGTTCCGATGTGGGGAGATGACCCGGGTAGGTTCCTCCCCTCTTTCCCCGTCCTTACTTTCTTTTAGGGTTAGGGATCCGGTCTTCCTATGATCTTCCCGCGTCCATCAAAACAGCGGCGCGGTATACTGTTGCCCCACACCCGATCTAGGGTTAGGGTTGTGATTGCTCTTTCTTTTCTTTCGGATTTCATGTTCTTTTCTACCCTACTGAATCTACACGCCAGTAACCTGGCTCCGGTACCATTGTTGAATCTGTTGGATTGTCTAGGGTAGAAAACAGTGGGTAGAACATTCTATTTGGAATAGTCCACATGTAACATGTATCGAGATCAGAGAGAGGGAGAGAGGAGAGAGGTAGGGGTGCAAACCGTGAGGGTGGAGGAGCTCGACCTTGTGACGGTGACGCAGTGGTGGTGTAGTGTCACCGGCGGTGGACTTCCCGTCGTTGGCAGCACCCTTCTTGATCGGTCTAGGGTTAGGACGGTGGGTGGCGGCAGTGGCAGTGAACCTCGCAGTTTGTGCCCTGGCCCCCACCTCCTATTTATGGTGCTGTACGACGGGGGCCCACCAGCCGTCTATGGGCTGGGCACCCCCGATCAGGGTGCAGGTCAAGGGCCCAGTTGGCCGTTGGGCCAACTGGTGGAGATCAATTCCAACATCCCTAACTAACTTCATGAATGGTGAATATGAAAAAATTGTCTTTATTGCTTTGTCTACAGCCCTCATACTTATATATGACTATACATAGCTCGTTGAGGCAACCTAGATAACCAGGAATCCTAAAGCAAATAGGGATAGCTATGAATCATAAACCAAATACCAAATAGATTCATCTAATTCTTAGTCACCTGAATAAGAATCCTAATATTAAACTGAGAGTTTTTTTATTTCCATCCTTTTTTTATTTTTTCAACCGGCCCGTCGTATTTTTCTTTCTCCGGCCGTGACCGTGTCTGTTCCCTATTGTTTTCCTCTAAACGCTCTCTTCTTCTGATTTTTCGTTCCATGCAAACTCCCGTATGGCCAATCCAAGTAGGTTCCAATTTTCCCGTGGCTTTATAATTTCAAACGTAGACACCCGATCCGTAAAAAGTTTTTGTGTCCAACTTATCTCTCGACCCGCTCGTTTTTTTTGTCTTCCGCTTTCTATTCTCATTTTTCTCTTGCTACCTTACAATTCGTTCACTTTATGTAATATATGTCTATTTTTCAGGGTCTTCGGTTTTTTTGCACAAGGTCCTAAATTTTTCTACTTTTTCTATCATAGATGTCAAAAACAATATTGTATTATTCTCCCGGCTTATAATCCGTCTTTTTCAGCTTGTTTTTTCAGCCAGAACAGTATTTTTCTCTCACAATAAATCAGCCAACAGTGTTTTTCAGCCGGCTTATCAGCCCAGCCGAACAGGGCCATACTCTACACCGAATAATAATAATATTAAAGAGACATAATATTAAAGTAAGGAACACACGGACGTGATTTTTTGCCTCCCTTTTGACATATAACTAAATAAAAAGCGGAGCAAAATAAAGAAGGTAACTCTTATTCTTTTCTATTTGATTATTAAGAATTCTATTTAGAGTACTCAGAATCTGATGAATCTATTTAGTTTAGGATTCCTACCTCATATTGGTTTAGACATGAGTTATTCTAACTCGCATGAGTACGAGTTATATATATATATATATATATATATATATATATATATATATATATATATATATATATATATATATATATATATATATATATATATATATATAAGTCCGGGCAAAAGAAACTCTATATTGTTCGGTAGGTAGAGAGAGACAAACAAAAAAATTGATAGACGAAAAAATTGACCTGAAATTTTGCCTTTCTTATTAGTATATATAGATAGATAACTTTCTCAGACCGCTAATAGCATCACTATAGTCCACTATTTCTTTTGTAGTGGTCATAGCGTTAACTCTCCAACACCGCTATAGTCTACAGCTTGCTATTTAGAATATTAGTATTAGGCTAAAAAAAGGAACATTAGTATTGAACATATGAGTAGGTCAGCAAAGATGTAGGTCATATATGGAACGAACTCTTGCACGACTATCATGTAATGTGTATGCCTCAATGTAATTTGATATGTACAAATTTGAGGTATCACGCCATATCATTTTCACAAATTGGGTCTTGTTTAGTTTGTACTCCTAAAGTTTAGTCCCTATCACATTATAGTTTGGACACATATATAGAGTATTAAATATAGACTAAAAAAATAACTATCTGCACAGATTGCGAGACAAATTTTTTAAGCCTAATTAGTCCATGATTTGATAATGTTGTGCTGCAGTAAACATGTGCTAATGACAGATTAATTAGGCTAAATAAATTCGTCTCGCGGATTACCGAGGACTTGTGTAATTTGTTTTATTATTACTATCCGAACACTTATACGTGACACCCCCATGTGACACCATAGACTTTAACCCTGGATTTAAACACCACCTTTATTTGCTTTCATGCAAAGCCGACAAATCAGTAACATGCTGCATGCAGCATCCTGGGTCAGATTCTTGGCTTGTGGTGTACTAGATGATAAAGATAAAAGGGAAAGGAAAAGGAAAAGGGAAAGAGAAAGGAAAAAAGAAAGGAAAACCTGTAACTGTAATAATATAATGGCCTTATAACAATATAAAAAGCATTGCTTAAAAAACAAATAGAGAAATCTAATGCAAGGTAAATTTGCAAAACTATATTAGTAGTAATCTTGGTGGAGAATGTAACCGCTTATGGAGTCAGTGGGGATATGTAATTTTCATTAAAAAGTTACTGGAACTTCTCTTAGTGCGATGAATCAACACATCTCCAGACTCCAGTGCTTGGGATTGTTTCCCTCTCCGTTCATGATTAATTAACATAGTATATGAAATTAGAAGAACACAGGAGCCTCTGTGTCGCGAGCGGACCCGCCGCGGGCGAGACGACCGCGCAAGGGCATTGAAAGCCTCGAGTGGCAAAAGGCCGACCGCGCCGCAAGGAGGAGCAGCACTGGCGGCGGCGTGACGGCAGCGCCAAACAGAAGGGCCCCTCTTGGGCCGAGATGCCGACTTGACTAAGGCCCATCAGCGAAGGTGGTTAAAGGAGTAAAAGTCTTAAGGGTCCCGGAGAAGATATATGAGAAGGCGGAATATGTCGGGACATGCCTTAGCTGTCACAAGGACAATCTTGTATTATTAGGTATAGAAATTGTAACTCTATCATATAAAAAGAAAAGCTCAGCTTCTAATCAACAGAGAGTAATCGTGTGGCACAAAACCCTAAGTGTTGCCTCGGTAACTATGTCTTAGCTGGTCGAAGGCCTTCGCCCTAAGTTAGGCCTTCAATCGTCGGAAGGCGAGCAGCAGCATGTTACCCCCAATCTACCCTGTCGGGTTCCCCTGTATCTGAACAATTATAATATAAAATAAAACTCTGATGTATGTATAGTCCCGGCAAAGTATTAGGGGTTTGATAAGAACCCACATAGAGAATGAATTAAGATAGGACTTCTTCTCCTTCTCGTCTTCCTAGTTAGAGTCCGTATGTTTTAAAACACCTTCTCTTGGCCGATTACCACAACATGCACATTCTCATCAAAAACTCCATCCAAAAACTAAAAAAAACTCGATCTACAGGGGTAAGCCACCCCTGGGTATTGTTGTAAGAGAGAAAACCTTCTCCTACAGACCGAGAAAACCCCCAAACCCCTGCTCTATCCTGACACAGGGGCACCGTTGTCCTGTGAGAACCGGGCCGGACCTTTTGACCTGTGCTTTGGCCATGGGACAGACGAGGGGATTTTTCAACCCCAACCTGAAATTCGCTCCCACGGGGAGTCGAACTCAGGACCTGAGGTCAAACTCAGGACCTGAGGAGTGCTGCTGAGGCCACCTAACCAGTTTAGCTAGGCACCCTTTGGCAACTCCATCTAAAAACTAGTGGGAGAAAAATAGTTCATGGAGAAAAGAATACACTGCATTCGAAAGTTGAACTGTCTCCATTCACAAGTTGAATCGCATATGTTGCCTCGTTAAAAAAATCTTATACGTGAAACCTTCATGTAGAACATTGCATAAGAAAAAAGAGTACACCACTTGACTTTCTTAGTCATATATTCTTCAAAATATTCCATTATTCGTGAATAGATTTTGATTTTCACGATCTATGCATAAACTTCAATGTTTTAGCAAATATGATCTTCTTGGCCTTTGTAATATTAGTGGTTTACCTTCAAGATAGATTTAATCAAATATGAGATAGATTTCATCAAATATGCTCCCCGTTATAAAAACCATCCTTTAAATTACAATGCTTAGTTTGTGTAGCTAAGTAATTTATGCTCTTTAATTTGGCTTGAGTAGTCTTGTTATTGAGCATTGCTAGTGAGCTTAGGCTTTGTGCTTTTTACATACTAGTTTGTGTAGGAGCTCTCCTGTTGCTTGATGTATTAGTTGCATAGGCTTGTGTAACCTTATTTCTAAAATTGTTTAGCTGAGCTCTAGCTAGTCCGGCACCTTAGTTGCTTAATTACGTTCTTTTTTATAAGGTGCTTGAGAACTTAGATAGAGGGGTATAGTCTTGACTAGACCGTTAGTTTTAATTCCACATTTATCTTGGTTAGCCGACGCGATTAATTTTTAGAAAGGACTATTCACCTCCCTCTAGCCCGCCTTCTCGACCCTACACGCATCCAGACGCCGGTGCCAGCACCCCGGTGCGCCCACTCAGGGCCCACACCACCCGGACCACATGCGCCGCCCAACCGACCTACAACACGTGGAGATCACTCGTGCCCCGTACGCTTTTCCACGCGTATGCAGGCGGGGACATTTTGCGACCGCTCGGCAGCGCCCCAGCAACTGCAGTAGGCGCGCGGCTGCGGCAGGTGGTCCCATTGCAACATGTGCAACATCCAGATGAAACACTTGCAACATACGTCTGCAACAGTTGAAACACTTGCAACATATGTCTAAAACACTTCCAAAACACTTGAAAGCCATTGCAAATGCATGCAACATCTAAATCTACTTTTGTAACAAACAGATAAAACACTTGCAACATACGTATGAAACATCTGAAACACTTAAAACATAAGTTTGCAACATGCATGTAATGCAATAGCTAGATCTACTTTTGCAACATACAGACAAAACACTTGCAACATACGTGTGAAACACCTGAAACACTTGAAACATATGCTTGCAACATGCATCTTATGCAACATCCAGATAAAACACTTGAAACATACATTTGAAACAATTAAAATACTTGAAACTTATACTTGTAACATGCGTATATAGCCATTGCAACATAGGCAATATCAAGATGAAACCCTTGAAAACATAATTCTAAAACACCTGAAAACACTTGAAACACGGTGTCGTCGGCGTCCATGGCATACCTAATGGGGAACTATGGTAGCCAGCAAGCGGCGCTCGGGTGCAATGGAGAGGATAGATGGCGGCAGGCATGCGGCTGGGCGCGGTGAAGACGCTGCGCCGGAGCAGTCACCGTGGACCATGTTGCGTCGGCTCGAAGGACTCAGCAGCGAGTGGTGAGTGGCGGTAGGGAGATAGGAAGATAGGTGACGGCGCTAGGGTGTGGTGCAGCACGTCACCGTGTTTCGCCCACTCGTAGCGCGGTCACGGTGGAGCACGCCGTAGCGGTGCAGGCACGGTGCCGATTCGAGAGTGGATGCGGGCGCAGCAGCAATTCGAGAGAAAAGTAACAGAGATTTTTTATTTGAGCAACGCGAGTTGGGTGCGTCCATGCGGATGGCAGTGTTGGGCCATTCAGGCAGGTGTCGAGGCCCACCAACGCGCGCCCAAACGAAATGGACGCCCTACCCATAGTATTTTCGAACTGAAATTACTCATCAAACAATTAAGTTCCTCTGCTACCACTACAGGCTTGGGCTAAACCCAGTTAAAAGTAAAACCCTATTAAGTGCAATAAGCAAAACAAAATATGGGCCTAATCATGTACAGGAAATGTTGCTATTAAAGCTCAGTTACACTGACTGACTACACATCTCCTAGATGATTTTTTTTTGTTTGTTGTTTTCCACTTTTTCAACGAATCAAAAATTGTCATGTAACATGTCATACAAGACAAACAAAACAATTTTCCACAAAAAAAAGACAAACAAAACAACGAAAATACACCATGTATACTACCATCTAGAAGATTAAGATGTTTGTTATCTTCCACTTTAAAATGAAAATGTGCCATGTCACGAAATAAAAAAAAAATAACATAATAGATACAACACATATACAGCACACATCACGGATTGAAAATCAAAATCTAGAATGAAGAAATAAAAAGATACAGCACGGACAGAATAAAGAAATAAAAAAATGTACAGCTACAAGCATAGATACAACACACAGCACGTATAGAAAATCAAAATCTAGAATGAAGAAAATAAAAAAATATACAGCAGGTACCCAAACAATAATACATATAGAATATCAAAACTGGAATGATCGTTGTGATCTTGACACTGCAACAACATAGGCCATGTTTTCTTGTCTTATAATCCGTACTTTTTAGTTTATTTTTTTCAGTCAAAATAGTATTTTTCTTTCACAGTAAATCAGCGAACAGTACTCTCAGCCATGGCTTTTCAGTGAAGCGAACGGGCTCGCACAGGCAAAAAGGTGTACAGCCACGCACGACCGCACAAGGGCAAGGGCGCCGGCCGTGTTTGCCGCCGTGCGGCAGACTGCAGGCGCATGCGCGCTGGCTGCGACTGCCGCCGTGCCGTGTGCAGGGGCACGCACAGGCACGTCGCCGCGCAGGGTGCCGGGGCACACCGGGAGCACACAGCGCAAACCGGCAACGCCGCCGCCGCCTCCTCCGACAATGTCACAAACATAGAAAATAACGCGGCGGCCGCGCGCAACCGCTGCCTGCGACAATGCCGCGACCAACATCGACAACGCGGCCACCGCCGCTGCAGACAACGCCGGGGCCAACGTTTCGCAATTCCCGGAACACGAATTTCAATTTGACAAAGTGGGGTATTCGAGTCTGAAATGAGAGGAGCGAAACTAGATGGGCCTACGAAACAAAAAAAAACAGTGAGTCTATACAAGCACGAATCTTAACATACATATGGACCACACAAAACTGGAAGAAAACAACAAAGAAAATATGTTGGCATATATTTAGAAATTCCGGTACATGAAACCAGGATTGTGGAGTTACCTATACGAGAGCTCAAGAGGCACACAGTTTTGTGGCGGTTCCTTTTGTGGCTGCATTTAGGCGGAGGGGAGGGATTCGGCCTTCCTATAGGCTATAGATGGACCTAAAACAGCAAGCCCATATTGTGGCCCGGAGGCCAGAGTGGGCTGCTGACCCAGTCGGCCCAATTCGCTTTCGCTTTGTGGCCGGTGGAGAACGTATTGTCGTGGCAGTCTCCGCCTCCGCGCTCAGTCAATGTCTTTTCGATCCAAAAGCCACACCGCCTTGCAAAGCAAAAAGCCAAAAACTAGCAAAATACTGTATATAGCCAAACAAAAAACTGACGGCTGCTGCACGCATCTTTTTTCTTCATAAGCTTTTTCAATTCATTGAAACAAAAAAACAACAATAGGGGAAATTATCTGTTGTTCGAGGTGACACGCAGCGCACCTGCTGCCCTACTCATGTCCTAGATATCAGTAACAGCATGCATGAAATGAACTACTATGGTGATCTTCCAATAAGCACATATCAAATTAATCTGTTTGGCTTTTTTTGGTAGTTTTTGCTACAAACAATCGAACACAGATTAGCCACATGTGGAATCTTCCCGAAAGCGAACAACAGCCTGACTGCCTGACAATGGGGAGGGGGGGAACCTCAAGCTTGCAGTCTCTGCTTGTTCAAAAAAAAAGTTTGTAGTCTCTGCTTGTGAAAATGCTGTCCTACGAGCATCCGACGGAACGGACGCCGCGACTCTACTCACTCGCCTTTCCCGCCTCGAGTTGCTCCGCTTTCTCCTCACTCTTTCTTTTCTCGTGCATCCCCTGCTCCCTCGCGAGTCGCTGCGACGCGCACCCCTGCCCTCTCCCGCCTGTGCGCGCGGCCCGCCCTGTGCCGCTCGCTCTCATCGGTCGCGCGCGCCTGGAGATGTCATGCTGAAGCTGAAAGGGGCTCCAACGAGCTACTCCACCCTCCCCTTCCATTCGCGACCTCCATGTCACCGCCGGCGAGCCGCCCTCCTTCTCCTCCCCGCGCTCCCTCCCTCGTTCTGCGACCTCCGCATCAGAGGAGCGTGACGGCGGCGGCTCCCTGGCGAGGTAGGTGGGTCTTGGATGGATCTGAGGCCTCCCTCCCCTCTCCTCCTCTAGATCTGACCGTCCTCCTCCTCCTCTTGTTGCTGCTTCTCCCAGCTCTGGATTTGAGGCTCTCGGGGTTTCAGCTATCACTATGTTGCAATGGGTTTCTTCGTTTGTTGCATTAGGTCTCGGTTGATGTTGCAGTAGGTTAGGGTTTTATTGACTCTAGGTTTTTTTTCCACACTCGGTTTATAGAAAGCAGACGCTAGTAGAAATCGAAGACATATTTTAACTGATGGTTCATGTTAGCATGCATTGCAAAGCTGACACCGTACGAGAAGTAATACGATAATGGGCTCCGGTCCCTTCGCTATGAAACCTACAAGGATTCATTTCTGGTTGATGGCGGTGTCAGGCAGCACAATAATTTAGGGCTTGTTTAGTGTCTCCTCGAAACTTTACATCCTATCATATTGGATGTTTGACAGGAGTATTAAATGTAAACTAAAAAAATAACTAATTTCATAGATTGCGTGTATTTTGTGAGACGAATTTTTTGAGTCTAATTAGTCCGTAATTAGACAATGTCATGCTACGGTAAATATGTGCTAATGACGGATTAATTATACTTAATAAATTCGTCTCATGGTTTACAAGTGAGTTCTGTAATTAGTTTTTTTATTAGTATCGGAACACCCCCTCCGACATTTCATGAAACATCCGATGTAACACCCCAAAACATTACATCCCTGAAACTAAACAAGACCTTAGGCCGGGCATTTTTAAACCGAAAACTAAACCGAAATATTGGTTTTTTCGGTTTTCGGTTTCGGCTTTAGTTTTTTGTCTCAGAATTTCGGTGCACGGTTTCAACTTCGGTCTGAGGAGTTGAAGAACTGAACAACCGCAAAACCAAAAAAGGTTATGAACGTATAGGAGGTAGCCTAGGTCGCCGTCCCCCCCATGGCCCAAACGAGCCCTCCTGGCCTGCTGGCCACCTCGGTGCCCATCCCCATCCCCACCCCACCCCGACCCCCACCCCACCCCGACCCCCACCCCCGGTCCCTCAGTCGTCACAAGACGAGACTTTTGTTGTGCGGCTCCCTAATCCGGCAAGGGATCCCATCCGGCAATCCCTAACCCTAGCTGCAGGGCGCGGCGGGGGCGTTAGGAGCCGTGCGCGGCAGCGGCGACGCGCGGCTGCAGCGCGAGGTGGCGGTGCGTGGTTGCAGGGGTTAGGACAGTGGTGCGCTGGGCGACTAGGGCTTCTTCTGATCCCCGGCCCCCTTCTCCCTGCCATCTGCCTTCCCCCTTCCTCGGGCGGGTTTCGTGGTAGAGCTGGTCGGACCTGGTTGCTGCTGGCCGGCTTTGCCGGTTTTGGCGGGGGCCGGGGCGGACTCTCTGGCGGGCTTCACCCAGCGCTTCTCCTAGTCCATGTTTGGTCAGGCAGGGCTGCTGCTAATCCACCACTACATCCTACCGCCCTGGTAGGGTTGGGTCTCTGGTGGTGACGGTGTGGAGGTTGTTTGAGGTTGGGCCGAAAGCTTGGACGGCGACGTCCGTGGACGCCGTTCCCTCCATGGAGGCGTTTTTTCTACCTCTCCTCCTACTGTGCTGGATGATGCAGGTGAAAACCTTCCCTTGGCGGGCTAGCTTGTTGGCTCTTTTGGCGTCGTTTCCTTCTTGGAGGCTCCTTGCTGTCTGGCCTTGGTGGTGCCCCATGCTGCGATGTTTAGTGTCGCCCGGCAGGTCATCGTGTTTCTTTAGTCCTTGTTCACTTGTTAGTTGACCTTGTTGAGGTGTTAGCTGGGTTGTCTCGAGCAAGTTGGAGCAAGTAGTGGTGTGAGTTTTGATAGTTGTTCGGGTGTTGTACCAAAGTTATGTAGGATGAGCGGGACACTCTCCTCCGTTGTATGATTTTTGGACCTAGTTTCCATTCAAAAAACTGGACGGGCACTTGCCCCATTTTTTCTTTCTTCGTCTAATAGAAATCGCGACAATGCTTTTGCCGTCTTTTCTAAAAAAAGCCCGCACTTACTTTTACCATCCCAAGCAAGCTACGGATTTGACTTCCACTCGCCTACGCAAGGTGATTTGATGTTGCATGCTTCGGGCCTGTCTGGTATAGCTCAGCTTCACTAGTGAATAAGCTTTTGAGGGCTTTGGCTCTAAAAACAACTTTATCGGCGGTAGCGCTGAATCTATTTTCATAAACGTTTGGTAAAACAGCTTTTTAGAGAAGATAGCAGAGAGAAAGCTGGAAGAACCTAGTATTTTTAGCTTCAAACAGCTTCACCTAGAGAACCATGCATGTGAGAGGAGCTGAAAAACATCTTTCAGGAGAAGTTGTTTCATCCGGACCTGTTTGGCTGGAGAAGCTGAAACCAGCTTTGTGCCTGGTAGAGAAGCTCTACCAAACACACCCTTCGTATTCTATTCTAGCGTTGTTCTTACCTCAGCTGATGTTCAGTATTTTTTTTTTATCTTTTTGACTTTTATGATTGCGTGTAGTTGTATTTTTTACATGTGTGTTTGTTTGGTGTGTGCGCTTCATAGTTTTTTCAACTTATATTTTTTATATGTGATGTGCTTTCTAATTATTTTTATATATGATTTTGTATTTATGTTTTTGTTTAAAGATGTGATTTTAAATGTTTGTTGCTCGTGGTTGTGCTTATAGTGTGGTGTGGTTTTGGGTTGTGGTTGTGATGAGGTTATGGCTGCCATTCCTTTTTCTATTATGAGTTTTGTTGTGTGATTTTGACTTCTAAACCCTAAATGTAAGCATTATTGTTGTAAGCTAATGTTTTGTGTTTTCTTGCTGCTGTGTTGTGGCATATATGGCATGCATGGATGTGCTTGGGCCTTTCTCTGGAGTATACTGTAAGTTGAAGTGGATCTCAGGATATGCATGATGTGCCGTGTCCACTATAGGCATATCACGGTGAAGATGTGTTCGGACTTCGGAGCCAACATTTGCTTGATAAGTAACTATTCAGATTTGGGTCTTCTGCAAAGGTTTCCTGGAACATAAGTAATTTGCCCATTTACGACAGAGAAAGCAATTGAGTTTGTTCTCATATAGCAATTTAAGGAGCGGCGTTGTTCAATTGTTTACTGTAGACATGCGAATTACCAACTTATACTAGCTTATAAAGTGACATTTTGTTGGAGGCAGGGAGGATCTCTATTATCTGTGTTTAGCATGACGTAAATTTTTGAGCCTGTATGTATGTACTGAAGTTTATTCTTCCCTAAGATGTTAAGACGGTCCTAATACAAAGTAGTGTTGTTTATTCATGTGGAAAGCTTATTGGAGACTCGCCAATAAAAAGTAGTGTTGTTTATTCATATGTGTTTACGTGTATTTACTTTTGTTTTTTGAGTTTCCTATGAACTTTTAGCGGATGTTGGTGTTCATG
The DNA here is from genome assembly GCA_022457205.1 of Saccharum spontaneum. NCBI lineage: Eukaryota > Viridiplantae > Streptophyta > Magnoliopsida > Poales > Poaceae > Saccharum > Saccharum spontaneum. The sequence goes on along the minus strand of CM039617.1, from coordinate 57,857,689 downwards.
TGCACCCGTTATCTGATCATTGACCTGGTTTCTAAAGTAGACAGATTTGAGCTTCAAAAATATGTCACTTTTTTTGGCTGAGGTGTCATGTTCTGATTTGTGCAAAAGCTGACAGATTTTTACAGCAAAAATCTGTCAACAGATACGTAGACACTCCCTTTTTTTAATCTCAGAGGAGTCGGGAGTTGTGGTGTGGTATTCGCTAAAGTGGGCAGTGGCATTCAGGAAGGAGGGGTCACGTGGGGCCAGTTAATAGTGGTATTTAGGGGGAAGTTTTCATCGTGGCCGGGTAAAAATTATCGGGGTGAAGCAAAGGGAGCCGGGCAGACGATATTGCTTCGTATTTTTAGTTGTAGAAAAGAGATCGAGATAGAGATGTCTGCTACCTCATCTTAACTTTTGGTTGTGGAACTAAATATAGAAAGACTCGTCCCATCAAATCGTCAACAAACACGAAATAGAATCGTTCTATCCCTAGAATGAAGGACGGGACCATCCCATTCTGAAATGTTTCGCAATCAAATACATGGGAGACAATGTATAAATAGTGAATTTAAAGCACATCAGTCTAATGCACCGATTTCAATGATCGTGTAAATTTGTGAGTGCTAAGAGTAACTCCACCTGAGGGCTCCTCCTTGTTTTTGAGGGTTTGATTTTTTTGCATCTATTCCAGCAGAAGCCCTCAAATCCTTTTCGATAGACACCCACTCATCATTGTCAACGCTCTACCCAACTAAGCTATCTCAATGCAGGGGCCCTAACACCCAGGGCCCACCCTTCGAGCAGAGGGGCAACGGGGGAGAGGAAGTCACAGGAAGGGGAAGGAGCCAAGGAGGGGGTGTCACCGGGGAGGAGAAGGAGCTGGGGTTGCAACCTTTCCTGTAGATCCTGCGGCACCGGGTGTCTTCCTGCTCCAGCGCGCGTATGGGAAGGGGCGTCGCCGGGGAGGGGAAGGAACCGGGGGTGCAACCTCTCCGGTAGATCCAGCGGTGCCGGTGTCTTCCTCAGACGGGGAAGCAGCAGCGAGCACGGGTTTCTGTCGCGAGCGGAAAGGAAGCGCGTGCACAAAAAAACTTCTAGAAACGGTGATTCAAGGGCTTGGACCAGGACCCTTAGGAATAAGGGGTGGGGGATTTAAGGGTCCCCTCAAATTTGAGGGCTCTAGTAGGGTCCTATTAGAATGCAGTTTTTATCTCTCAACCTAAAAAATAGGATGTGAGAGCTCAAATGGGGTCTTGATGAATTTACTTTAAGAATATAAAAAACGGAGTCGATCAATAACCACTTAATTATTATTTTATTTCATAAACTAATTCGACAACATTTTGCATTCTTTTTCACACGCTCGATCTGACTCGATCATTACTGGTGTACTTAGTCTGAGCTCTGCCTTGTAGTCGTAGCAGCTCTCTTCTTGTGCCCATTACTTAGTTTACGCCTCAGCATGATACGAGGTAGCAGTAGTTTCAGCTAAGATTGTGTTTCCGAAGGGCCTCTGGCTGTAGCAGTCCAAGTTGTCGCTAGATGTATCGCGCCTTTGGGAGTTGGGATGCCCAGAATGTCTCTAGACAGTAGAAAATTCTGTATTCTGACTGGCTTAGTGGAGGTGGAGTGAAAACAACTCCTTCCAAGTTGGGGCATCTCTCGAGTCGGCACCATTTTAGTTCATCCCAATCCAAATATGCATTAGCAGCAGGTGCAGGGCCTGGGAGACATGTGATGGATAAGCTATCATGCAAGTGCAAGGTTCTAGCTTTGTTGATCACAAGTTCTGGTAGAGTTGTGGCTGTATTTATTAACTGTTCGGTCTGTGGCTCATCTTGTATGCTAATGTAGCAGTGAGCCCAATCAGAATCCTCAGGAATAGGCAGGCAACCCCATAACCACTTGCTCCTCCTCATCACTAAGGCGGCCTTAAAGACATCTCTATTGGCATCATCATCAGCTTGCGAGTTGCTGCCATTAGATGTGGAAATGATGATGATGTCATCAGCGTACAAGCTTCCACCTGGCTTGTGCACATTTACAGCAGCGCTGCCACAACCACCACTAGTATTAATTCCTTGACTGGTACCTGCTTTGTGACCTGGGGCTTGTTTAGATTGCAAAAAAAAGTGAACCCGATGAATAGTACCACTTTCGTCTTATTTGACAAATATTATCCAATCGTGGACCAACTAGACTCAAAAGATTCATCTCGTGATTTCCAACTAAACTGTGTAATTAATTATTTTTTTACCTATATTTAATACTCCATACAAGCGGTTAAAAATTGATGTGATGGAGAGAGAGTGAAAAAATTTGGAATTTGGATGGCATCTAAACAAGCCCCTGGTCCAGTAGATGAAATCTCCACGTGCAACCTTTTTTCATATCTCCAGCTCACAAGTGAACGAAAAAGCCTTGGATCCCTTACGGAAATATACAAATCCAAGTCGATGGTTGTTCGGTCCTTGCCACACACCATTGCTGATGATGACCCTACACTAATACTTGCACTGTCACTAGCAATAGCCTCTTGCTGCTTGTTGGACTTTCCTTCTTCCCTGTCCAATGCTGCATAGGTGGTAGTGGTGGTGTCAATGCGCAAAATATCCAACTGTATCTCCTTGTATTTCTCCCGTGGCGGCCATAATATCGCGCACAGCTTCTCACATCCTAACAAGAAGAGTCGCCTGAGGCCCCAGGCTTGCGTTGCACTAAGGTCAAGGGTTCTAAGTGTTGTACCAGACATGTCCACCTCCACAAGGCCATGAAACAATCCTCTCAACAGCAGGTGCTTCAGTTTGGCACTGTTGGAATTGATCTCCACCAGTTAGCCCAACGGCTAACTGGGCCCTTGACCTGCGCCCTGATCGGGGGTGCCCAGCCCATAGACGGCTGGTGGGCCCCCGTCGCACAGCGCCATAAATAGGAGGTGGGGGCCAGGGCACACAACACGAGGTTCACTGCCACCCACCGTCCTAATCCTAACCGATCCAGAGGGAGCGCTGTAAGCGACGGGAAGCCGCCACCAGACTCCACTGCGTCGACTACAACTTCACCGATAACTTCATCAACATGGCTGCCTTCGGCTCGGCTTCCTCCTCCGTCACGCCCCCCACTGGTCTGCACTTCCCGGCTCACTCTAGTCCCCTTTTCCCTCTGTCTAGATCATGTACTGGATGTTGTTCATTCAAGAATTGTCCCCGGATAGATCTACTGCTAGTGATCCGTTAAGACAACAATGGTATCGAGAGCCTGTCTAGTGAGTAGATCTTGGTTGGGACCAAGAAAATCAAAAAGAAAAGATCATGAACGGATCGGTTTTGATCCGGAAGATAGATACCCTAAACCTAACACAGAAGGGAAAGCAAAGAAAAGAAGAACCGAATCTATTTCGGAAAGATCCCTAAGCGAAACCCTAACCCTACGTGGGTCAAAGAAAGGATCCGGTGCGGGGAGGGAGGACCTCTACCTGTTTTTCCTCACCGGAGACATGTCGCCGCCGGCCATCTTCATGGCGTGGGGCGCGGACAGAAACAGAGCCTAAGCGCGGTCAAGCCTCGTGCGCAGTTGACAGGGCACCGTCGCAAGGCTACTCGACGACGGCGTGCTCAGCCCTAGGCGAGCACGCACGCCGGCGAGGAGCTTCACGGCGGCGCCACCTCCGTCTCCAACTTCGGCTGCCTCGGACGGCCGCAGCTGCGCCATCGTTGCTCGTTTTGGAGTCGGGTGCGGCGTGGAGAGCAGAGGGGAAAGTGAAGAGAAAGAAGATAGAAAGGAGGAGGCGCTGGCGATGACCCGCTCTGGAGTGCCGCCGTGGGTGGCCGCCGACCGTCAACGCGGCTACTGCCGTCGCCGCTCTGGCCTGGTAAGAGAGAGAGGGGGGGATGGGCTCGGCGGCTGCGCCGCCATCCTCTTCCTTTCCGGCCGCCATGGCCGGCCGGCAGCTGTGCCTCTTTTTTTTTTTGTGCGGCGCGGTTGAGAAGAGGAAATGAAATGAGTGCTAGGGTTTTCGGTTGAATGGCCGGCGCCTCGGTTTTGTTTGGCCGAGATGAATGGATGGCCGTCGGATCAAAATCGATGGCCAGTATCGACCGGGCCGGCTCATGGCCCAGGCGGGGAAATAGAATCCCGGCCCAGGCCCAGGTTGAGGCCTGGGACGCGGGGGAGCTGCTGCTGGGCCGAGGAGCAGCAGTTTGGCGTGCTGGGCCGCGACTGCCTTTCGCGTGCTGGGCCGAAGCTGAGAGCGGTGCGCACGTTGCGGCCACGGGCCGGCGCAAGCGCGAGCAGCTGCTGGGCCGCGCGCGTCCGTGAAAGTGAAATGGGCCGCGGGTCTCTGCACTGCTGGTTTGGCATGCTGGGCCGGCCTCAGCGTGGGAACGTAGGCAACAGAAAAAGAAAAGGTGCCCTGCTAATGAAAGTGAACTCTGTGATTTTGTTTTATCTTTTTTCCATAAACGGATTTTGATTTACTTTGAAGAATTTGAATGGAATGATGATGAAATCTCTGTACAACTTTTTCCAATGATAATTTTGTTCAGAGAATAGTAAAGAATTCTAAGAGTATCTGAAAAATAGAATTATGGAATTTATTAACGTTTTCCGCTGCAAAGTTAAAGATGATTGTCTTCTTATTAAATCCGAACTAACGGAAGGATTTAATTTGAAGAGCAGTTATCCTCCAGTTAAAGTTGGAACCAACGGGAAAACAATTGGAGGAATAGTCGATTTATAGTTAAGATAAATTATAATATTGTTATTTTTTGACCAATGTTGATGATAACAATATTATAAATTTATTTAAGAGTTTATGTTTAAAGAAAATTATGATATTGTTATTTTCTGACCAACGTTGATGATAACAATATTATAATTCTATGAGTTTTATGTTTAAAGTTTAAATCTCTGATGAATTTGGAATCAAAGTAAACAATTTTTCAGAGAATAGATAAGAGACAATAGATGCTCCAGAGCGAGCAAAATGTAATGTGTTTTCATGTTTCCGCTGCAATGATGATGATGATCTTCAAAATTAGAATTTAATTTTGAAGAGGGTTATAAGATAATTGAATTTTCATATGTTAATTCCATTTCTGCCCAACGGTGATGTGGAATTAATGTATAAGATTGATGGTTTTGTTCTATTTCTGCCCAACGGTGATATAGAATAGAACTTAAAGTTTAAAAGTTTAATGTGCATGTCTTTAACCAGACCAATGTAGGGTTATTTTCATGCTCATTATTGATGATGTTTTTCAGATAAAGAAGTTCATGCCTTTATTCTTGAAGGGTGAAAAGAAAATGAGCTGGGTACTTGTGACTCAGAAGATAAAAGTGCAATTTTGCAGAAAGAAGACCATTGTGTAAGGGACTGCGGTCTCTTTAAAGAATGGCTTCAAAAGAAAAGAATTCTTGGATATTGATCCAAGAAAGAAATAGAACATTAAGAGTTTATTTTAAAAGATGCCTTTTATGTACTCCTTATGAAGAAGAATTTAGTTTTTAATTTTTATCATCATGATAAAAGATGTAATAAGTAATATAATTTTAGACTTAATCATCATGATTTGAAATGTAATAAGTGACATGCATGTTTAATTTGACCAACGTCGGATTAAGCATGTGTGTTAAAGAGGTTTTGGATTTACTTCTAAATTTGTTGATTGAATATGAGACAATATTGACTTTTATGTCCCTTCAAGAAAATTATCTCGCATGGCGGGAAAAAGTTTGTGATAGTACCCGTATGACGGAAAAAGTTTAAGAAAATACCCGCATGACGGGGTAAAGTTGGCATAGTACTTATGTTAATCAATCCTGCATGGCGGGATAAATTTGACATAGTATTTATCCTGCATGGCGGGAGAAAGTTGTGATGACTCATGTGCTTTGAGTGTATCCCGTATAGGAAGAAAAGTTTAGGGTAACTCTTATGCTATCCTAATATAAGTTTAAGGAGAACAGAAAGTTACAGACAAACCTCAAGATAAGAATGACATGCAAGCGTGACTTGCGAAAGTATTAATGATAAAAGACTCTATTGAGTTTTTGAAGTAAAATGAGGAAAAAGTACTCCCAATGAATTAAAAAAATAATTTCATTTGCATGATGTAATCATGTGGATGAAGAAAGTAATCAAAGTTTCCTCATTCACAAGAGTTCTGAATAGTTTTGAGTTCTGAATAGTTTTCGAAATTGTGGTAGAAAAGTTCATACCACATTTCGAGGGGGAGAAAGGTGAGATAAATTAAGAAAGGCAATTAAGAAAGATACTTCCCCATAATTCAGACAATGCGATGCATACTAAAGTGATCTATAAAAGATGAATATGATAGTCGGAGGAGTAAGACGGTCATAATATCGATACCCCTAAAGTAAAGAAATAGCTAAATTCATAGACCTTTTATAGTTCCAACAGAAAGATAGCATAGTCAACCAGTATTCATACTGGACGTGTTTAGAGTTTTAAAGGCGGTGCTAAATGCACCATATGAGTTTTATCAGATTAAACCCAAAATAAGAAAATTAAAGATGGGACAATCTGGGGGAGCATGGTACAGAGAAACATGACTCCGCAAGGAGGATGAATAATGTAAACAAGAATCTTGTTACACAGGACCTTATATAATCAATTGTCTTTTGGCAATAAAGGTCAAGAAATGCTAGTAGCTAAGACCCCAGAAAGTCTCAAAGAATAAGAAAGTCAGATATTTCTGATGATTATAAAGTCTATATTGGTGAAATTCAAATGGAGGGTAATCCCACCTAATTTGAAGAAGCCATGAGAGACGTTTACTCGTCTAAGTGGCAAGAAACAAAGAAAGATGAAATGAAATCGATAATACCAATAATTTTTTGGATCTAGAATAAATTCCTAAGGAGCCAAGACAGTAGGCTGTGATGGGTCTACAAGACGAAATGTGACTCCAAAGGGAATGTGTAAAGATGTGGAGCGCGACTTAAATCAAAAGTTTTTTTTGCGCGAAGCGAATGAATAGATTACAATGAGTGCTAGTGGCATATTATGATCTGAGTTACATCAGATGAAAGTAAAGATAGCATTTTCCAATGGGATTTGTATGAAAATAATTACGTGGCATAACCCAGAGGTTTTGTCATGAAAAGAAAGAATGTAAGGGATGCCACCTGTAGAAATCTCTTATGGAATGGAGCAAATCTATAGACAGTGGCATTTAAAGTTGAAGAGTCAATTAGAAATTTTAGGTTAAAGATAATGAGAGGACAATTGCGTATGTACAAAGTTATAGAAAGGGAAATTCATTTCCTAATCTTGTGTGGTTGACACCTTAATGGTTAATAGTGATGTCAATCTACTGCGTGAGAAGAAGTTCTTGTCCTCAAGCTTCAATGAGAAAATTCTCGGTGAAATGTATCTCGTTAAAAGAATTGAAATTCATCGAGATAAAATAAAAGGGGTATTATGACTATCGCATAGGCATGCTAAGAAAAGTCTCTAAAGAAATAAAATAAACCTATGCCTGTTCTCATGGTCAGGGTAATAGTTTTGAGAACTTTAATGTTCCAAAAGTAATATAAGATTGTTATAGATGGACGTCCTATATGCTTTGGCTGTTGGAAGCTTAATGAGTACAAAATAAGACCTTGCCCTGACATAGTTTACGTATCCGGGTTGTTTTGGCAAAAGTCCAGTCCAGATATAGATCACTGGAATGGAGTTAAAAGTCGGCCTCATGCTAAAAAGGAAAGAACAAGTACTCTCAAGTAGTTGTGGGTACAAATGTTATATTTTGGCGAGATGTTTAGTGAAACCCACATAGTAGCTAACACTCGCAGTTGGAGTTTTATTGTGGAAAAGCTCCAAAAGAAAAGTTCTAGTATCATCAGTGATGTAAAGTTATAATATAGCATGATATGAGGCTGAGGGACAGGCGAAATAGTTAAGAAACTTGTACTCGGAATTGATAATGGTTGTCAACAGCAATGACCATTTAAGTAGTTTGCTCCTATAACAACGAGTCAAGTGTGCTGCCAAACACATTGACATTAAAGTTATACGTTGTAAAGGAGAAAGTCCGGAATCATACTAAAAGTATTGAATGTAAAAGTGACAAGCAAGTGCTTGCGGATCCGCTTACTAAAGGCTTACCACCCAGTGTGTTCAGAGAATACACAGTCGACATGGGTCTATGGTATAGCCTATGATTTCCGGACAATAAAGGGCCCGAAAGTTAAAGAATCTGTTTCAAACCAGAGATGTGTATTGTAGCTGTTAAATCTATCGGCGACTGACCGTGACGATGAAGCATGCTCTATACACTAATTTGTGATGGAACAAATAAAAGTGAAAGCAATTAAAGTCAAAGTTTAAAGTTAAAGTATAAGATGAGATCAAGGGGGAGAATGTTGGAATTGATCTCCACCAGTTAGCCCAACGGCTAACTGGGCCCTTGACCTGCGCCCTGATCGGGGGTGCCCAGCCCATAGACGGCTGGTGGGCCCCCGTCGCACAGCGCCATAAATAGGAGGTGGGGGCCAGGGCACACAACACGAGGTTCACTGCCACCCACCGTCCTAATCCTAACCGATCCAGAGGGAGCGCTGTAAGCGACGGGAAGCCGCCACCAGACTCCACTGCGTCGACTACAACTTCACCGATAACTTCATCAACATGGCTGCCTTCGGCTCGGCTTCCTCCTCCGTCACGCCCCCCACTGGTCTGCACTTCCCGGCTCACTCTAGTCCCCTTTTCCCTCTGTCTAGATCATGTACTGGATGTTGTTCATTCAAGAATTGTCCCCGGATAGATCTACTGCTAGTGATCCGTTAAGACAACAGGCACACCCCCGGAAGGAGATGCTCTTTATCTTGGTGTCCACATTGCTGACCAATGTAAATGACTCAAGTGACAGGGGCAGGGTGCTGTAGTCAATTTGATCCATGTCACCACAACCATCAAGGACGACTGTCTTGAGTATATGCCAACTTGACAGGTCTGGGAATGATGATGCTACCACTGGTGAAGATACTTGTTCATTTTTATCACCATTGACACCATGGCCATGATCCTTATTTGAATCGGCCACCACTCGGAGCTTGACCAGTCTGCGGTTATTTTTTCCGGCACCACTACAACGATGTAGATGCATCATGCTCCGATTACCGACTCCTTTCACATTCAATTCCCTTAGGTCAACCATCAGATCCAACATGTCCTTTGATAGCAGCCAATACCAGTCCGTATAACTCAACTCTAGCACCCATAGATTTCGAAAACATGCTCCACCGTCCTGTTGGCTACATTGGCTATGGTAATGGGACTCCTTTTCTTCACCAAGGTCCTGTGTGTCCTGGTCTTTGCAGTGGTCAAGCAGGAGGAATCTTAAGTTGTTGCAACTCAAGAAGGGAGGAGATGAGAAACTGAAGTTGCAGTAGGAGAGATGCATCACACGCAGACTGCTCCAGTCAGAATGCTCAAATAGGCCAGCTTCTAGTATTGTGATCCCATCGTCATGGTCCACTGATGATGATCCAGCTCTTGTGCAGAAGAAGGATGTTGCCAGAGATTGGGATTCAACTTTGATCAAGTTTTGGGAGGTCAGCGAAACCCAGCGATCGGTATGCCTCCAATGGTAACCACTCAACAGTTCACATATTCCTCCTTCATCAGCACATTCATTACACAAATCTAGGTTCATGTTCCTCTGCAAAGCATCGCTGATCTCCCATGCCGATCTACCACCATATGTGGCATCATGTATGATCCCATCACATACCCAATAGTTGGACGCATGGGACTCCCAACTGATGTCATGGTCATTGCCTCTCGCTGCCATATACAAGATGCATTCAGTGACAGTATTAAGGCTCATGTCAGGTTCAGGGACACGTGTGTACTGAGCAACCTCCTCAATCTCAGCATATAGAATGTGCCTAGCATCCTGATCTGTTGGCGATGACATAAAAGCAGATACAGCAACATCACTCAACCTAGCTAACTCCTCCACATCATTCTGCTTTACATGCATTGCTGTGACGTGAGGCCAGAACCTGCCCCGGGATGTCCATAGCACCCTCTTGCTTAATTGCCCGAATACAGGGACACCAACCTCCCATAGGTCGATGTAGCTGCCACTCCAGTTGTGCAAAACCACAAGGACTCTGCGGTCACCAAGTTCCTTCATGATCGTGAATTTGACATGGGTAATCACGCCTCTAGCACTCTGCTCCACCCCATCAAAGTCATCTTCTTCATCACGCTGGTCGAACAAGGCCATCACCTGTTGTGGTAGTTCTAGCTCCTCTGCAATTGCCTTCTGCAGGTCTCTCTTGCTTTGCCACCGTGAGAAATCGACGTGGATGATCTTTTCCAAGCCCCCTGCTGTCCGAGTATCACCTGATCCTAATGATGATCGTAGTCGTTTGACGACCTCTTTGAGTACAGCTGATGCTCCCCATCCACTCCAGCCATGGAAGTATATTACATCTCCTCCCTTGTCCGTGTCCTCCAAAAGATGAATTATCTGCTCTGCTGCGCCATCTATGTTGTTTGCCCCGAGCGTGGTCCTCTGCAACAATAATTGCTACCGATTAATTTGACAAATCAATTAATTTTATTTCTGATCAAAATTGAGCATGTCCAAACTAATTGCTGAAAAATTTAGAGGAATTTAATCGCAAAGCACACCAATATATATGTGGAGGAGTAGTCACAGATTGATTTACCTTCGTTGGCATGATGAATTGGTCTCTCTACTGCCTCTTGTGCTAACAAGCTCCACAAGCTAGGCCAGGAGCTCCATCTGAATCTGCAGCTCTCGATTTTCATTATTAAAATTTACAGGAACTTGTCTTAGTGCGACGAATTCTATTGTAAAACACATCTCCTAACTCCAGTGGTTCAGATTGTTTCCTATCATGATTAACATAGTAACACAGGAGGCTCCGCGCTGCGAGCGGACCAGCAGCGGGCGAGACGGCTGCGCAAGGGCGATCGATGAAGGCCTTGAGCGGCAAAAGGCCGACCGCGCCAGGGAGAGGTGCAGGACGCTCGACTGCGCCGCAAGGAGGAGGAGCACTGGTGGCGGCGCCAAACAGAAGGGCCCCCTATTGGGCCGAGATGCTGACTCGACTAAGGCCCATCAGCCAAGGCTGTTAATAAAGGAGCCTTTTAGGGTTCTTTTAGAATGAAAGGTGGAGGATTTAAGGGCTCTCTCAAATTTGAGGTCTCTAAGTAGGGTTCTTTTAGAATGCTGTTTTTCTCTCTTAGCCCTTAAAAATAGGATGAGAGCTCAGGTAGGATCCTGATTAAATCACTCTATGAATATCAAAAATGGTGTCCATCAATAACCACTTAATATTTTATTTCATAAACTAGTTCGACAACATTTTGCATTCTTTTTCACACGCTCCATCTGACTCGTTCATGACTGGTGTACTTAGTCTGAGCTCTGCCTTGTAGTCGTAGCAGCTCTCTTCTCGTGCCCATTACTTTGTTTACGCCTCAGCATGATACGAGGTAGCAGTAGTTTCAGCTAAGATTGTGTTTCCGAAGGGCCTCTGGCTGTAGCAGTCCAAGTTGTCGCCGTAGCTGACACCAAGTATGTCGCAGTAGCGTTTGTAGAAGCCGATCCGGCTGGCAACACGGTCGTCGGCGCCGCGGCCGCACTCGAGGCCGCCGTTGATGATGTTGGTCAGGACGCCATATCCCGGTAGCCTCCCCGCGGCCACGTCGGCGGGCGAGGGCGTCCACTGGCCCGTGATGGCGTCGTGGCAGGACGGCTTGGGCGGCTGCGGCGTCATCCAGAACCATAGCGCCGTCTCGAAGGCGATCTTGACGTCGCCGGCAACCAGACCAGGGTTGTTGAGAAGGTCCTCGCCGATGGCCTCCCCGGCGGGCCCGTAGTTGTAGTTCCAGGACAGCTGGATGGGCCCGCGGCCATAGTACTTCTCGCCAGCGGCGCATGGCCACTGGGTGCTGGGTTGGCAGTAGTCCGGCCCCTGCGCGCCGCCGACCTCCTCCTTGAAGCAGTAGCCCCAGGCGTAGGGGCCGTCTGGCGCCGTCGCCCACCCGCCCGTCGTCTCGTGCGACGTCTGCGCCAGGAACGCCGCCAGCTCGCGCTTTTGGACGTCGGCACCGCCCGTGGTGCCGAAGCCCGGGAACGCATCCGCCGCCGCGATGAAGGCGGAGTAGGTGTAGAAGCCGTTGGCTGGGCACGCCGCGTCGTTCCGGTGCAGCAGCATCTGGTTGAACAGGGACTCGGAGATGATGGACGCCACGCCACCGCCGCTCGGGGGGCTAGGGGTGGGAGTGGGAGGGGGAGGGGGAGGGGGAGGGGGTGGGGGTGGGGGTGGGGTGCCGCCGCAGCTGCCGCTGCACTGGCTCTGGCAGCCGTCGCCACAGTAGTCGGCGGTGGTGCCACACCAGCCCCACTTGCTGCAGCAGAGGCAGTTGGGGCATAGTGCGCCGCCGGCCTGCGAGCCGCACTGCTCGGCGAGCGCGGACACGGCGAACGCCGTGGCCAACATGGCCACTACTGCCAGTGCTCTTGTCGTCATGACCATGGGCATGGGCATGGGCATGGGCATGGGAAACAACAACAAGCAGCTAGCTAGCTCTAGGATCCAGAACCAGAGGGAGAGATGGAGGGAGAGCAAGCATGCCTTGCCCATATATACACATGATTACATCTCGATCGATCACATGCATGCATGTTCCAGCTAACAGTGCAAGCAGCAGCACTCATGAATCACGTGGTTGCTTCTTGTTCATCAAACAGTGATGTTCATCGATCAGATCGGGCGGGACGTGCAGTGCGTGGGGACAAGTTCAATGGCCCTGTCGTCGGCTAGTACTGGCATGTACTGAGCAAACAGTAGGTGCAGATCCTGCATTCAGCAATGAACTTCACGTGGAATGATGGAGATGCGTTGTGGTGTTTATCCTCTGGTCCCTCCATCTTAAAAAAAAGTCGTCTAAGGTTTTGCGCAGATCACTAGGCTTGAATAATATTAACAATATTTGTATCTCTAAATAACCTTACGATAAAAATATACTCAACGATTAATCTAAAGATACTTATTATGTAACATAAATGTTTATAATCTCTCGTACATGTATAGTCAAAGTTAAAAATATTTAACTTTCAAGGGAAATAAAAATGACACTTTTTGTGAAACAGAGAAAGTATTCGTATATTTTACGATGCATGCTGAAACGGACATGACCTTTCTTCACAACGACTCAGATTTCGGCCCCATTTGGCACAGCTCAGACCACCAGCTCCTAGAGCTAGTTGGAGCAGTTTTGTGCCAAACGGAGTAAAACGAAACAACTCCTCACAAGGAGCTTCTCAAATCCTGCTCTCACGAAGGTTTGGTGTGGGATGGAGCTGAAAATAGTAGCTTCACTCAGCTCCAACCCGCATCCGTGGGCCCCATCATGTGTGGATTTCATATTTGCCCCTAGCTGACGCGAGTAAGGGTGTGCGGGTCATCCGGGCATGGCCATCGAGGCGCATATCCCACCGTCAGGGAGGGCGCACGTTGCACTAGGCATGGTCGGTGGGGCGCGCAGGACGCCAGGTGTGATCCCCGGTGCTTTCTGCCACTTTTTGAGGACTAGGTATTTTTGCTTGGTTGCGTCGAGCCATTGCCCAAGTCTTCAGGGACGAAGCTTTTATTTTTACGGTTGCGTCGAGCCGTTGCCCATGTCTTTGGGGACCGATTTTGCTCATTTCAAATGACCTTGATTTTGGCTCTTCACCGGCTTTTGGTCATTTAGATGAGTTCACTGTTTTTCTTTTGCTTTTGATTCATCTCTTTGTGTTGGTGTTGACAATGCACTCATCAAGGGGGAGATTGCGAACACATGATGGATATGTGCCCATATGTGATAAGTGATGAGTGATTGTCAAGAGATTATTGAGCTTTGGTTTAGTGTTGAGACTAACTATGGCGTGAGTTTGGGTATGTGCAGCATGTCTCTTGTCTTTGTGAGGTGTAGGTGTTGAGCGTTGAGACGGTCATTGACAATGGAGAAGGTCAAGCGAGTTTGTGCCAATGGAACAGGGGCAGTGAAGGATGGATGTGGAGGCTTGGACCAAGGAACCGAGGGCAGGAGGATGGATCATGGACGGCTAGCACTTGGCGACATCGACAAGAAAGTGTACATGTAGAGATGGCGTAGACAGTGTTGACCAAGTCAAGACGGCGGTTGAGCAAGTCAAGGCGGGGGCGGAAGCACTTGGTGATTGGGCGGTTGAGGACGAGATGACACGCATCGAGATCATGGAGGAGGCGTAGTGGATACGCGACTCCAGCTAGGTTTGGCGGTTTCATCCTCAAAACCACGGGTGGCAGGTTTGCCGGGTTTAGGCCTCAAAACCCGGGGAGGATCTCGGGGCGGCATGTGGCATCATCGGAGAGCTTGCGTCGAGGCGAAGCATCTTCATGAAGGGATCGTGGCCGTCCGGTGTTTAGAACTCAACTTAGACCATTTTGCCCATGTGGTTAAGTGTTTCAGGAAAAATATCTAGGGGTAGTTTTGAAATGTGTAATAGCCCTATAAATAAGAGGAAGGGCTGCACAAGCCAGCTATCTCTTCCAGTTATAGTTTTCCCAGTCTCTAGGTGTTCATCTGTAAGGCTAGCCAGAGTCTATAATGCCGAGTAGAGATCCACAGTCAAGAGAGTGAGTCCCTCTGTCTGTGTTTTCCTGTTTTCAGTGGGTGGAGGCTAGACCTTGAAAAGAACTTGATGGTCTGGTTTGCAATAGATGGAATTTGACCTCTGAGATTCGAGTTCTTGGTTGCCTCTCTTGTTTTCCCTTCCCAGTATAGAGTTTTTGGTGTTTTCTTATGAATCTTTCAATCTGAGTTCATCTACTTGTTTGGGCTTGTTCTCCACTAGTAGAAAGGGCGCGCCCTGCGCGCCTGGCTGAAATTTACAACGGCCAATATTTGCAGAACAATAAGCAGAAACATTAAAGTGGCACAATGTCTAAGTGGAATGTCTGGATGGACGATATAAAATAGATTAGTTGGTAAGATTGGGGATCGGACGTTTTAGAGACGGTAGGTGCCGTAAATAATCATGTCTAATTTACATAATATAAATTGATACATGTATTATATGGTGGCTAACATTGGAAATGACAGAGCGATACATGAACACATATTACAGACGTTGCAGTATTTTTTGTAGGCCATGTTGTACATAGTTATTCAGGCTGTACACTTTGGTGCTCATGGCTGTTGCCGAGGAGCTTCTCCATGGCCCTGTGTCCCTCTATTGGCAGTGAATATGCTATTGTTGAGCAGTAGGAACACATGAAGCACAGCTGACCTCTGTAAAACGGAAATCAGGTGGCCAAAGGAAGAAAACGGAACTTACAACCTCTTCAATATTTAAGTACTGATACGGTCGATGAAATCTACAACCGAATAAAAAACTCCACCAAAATTGCGAATAGCCAGAGAACTGATATCCCAAACTCTGTGAGGTAACCTAAGACAGCAATTCTGCAGGAGCCAAATAAAGAGGCATCACATACTCTTGTGCATGGTCGCTGAGGTGATTAACAGGGCAAATAAACATATTGAGTTTCTAGAGTACATTAGGTGCCTCCCTGTGAGTTTGGCGTGAACGAAAATAGCATTTATAGGCCACATGAATGTCTGGCTATGTCATGTCTTTATTTCCCGAAAATGAAAATGGCACTAACGGGCCAGATAAATATCTGCGCATCTATGTTTGTAGCAGCCGCGAAACTACCCAACAGGACATGAAACACATAAATCATAGAGGCAAAAAGCGGACAGTAGTAGGTTTCCTAAAACATGATAATGACACTAAAGCTAACCAGGATACCAAAAATTAGGAAATGGAGTAATGTAGTTCACGTTTTTCTTTAAAATAAAGTCCAGCCACCAAAGTAACAACAGGCTGAACAAAAAATTAAACAAGAGCTTTTGTTAGCATGCAGAATTAGCAAAAAAATAATAAGAACAGAGTAGACATGTTACTTCAGTGCATATAGTTTTTTAAGTACGTTGCCTCCAGATCGGAAAGGGCGCTGGTGATTGATGGCATGGTCTGTCTGGTGGATGCTGATGTCACAAAATGCAGGATCGCTGCTGCTGCCTCATGTATCTATATGAATAGGAAAATGGTTAGCACCATAGGGAGATGCCATACACATTATAGCAGCAGTAAAAGGTTCAGTACCATGTTTTATATCCAAGCTATTGTTAAGAAGGAATAGAGAGGAACCAAATTTAGAAAGGAATACATCAGAAGCTGATCATATACGTTAGTAGAGTAGGATTAAGAGGCGGCGAAATTTGTTTATTGCGTGCAAAAGGCTAAACAAGAAAATACCTTTTATTTCTATTTTGCACTGAAAAGAGTGCAGTGTAGGGTCGACGAGATGAAATTGGAAATCTGCATGTAGGAAGACAACAACCAGCGATGCTGGCTCCATGCAACTATACATATATCTAAGTTAAGGAAAAAGTTGCTCTGTCTGGATTGGAAAACACATTGACAGAGGGGAAAACATATCTATGATTTACTGAATTTAGCAACTAACTGAAAAAGAGTTCTTGTGTGGTGCTAGCAATCATAAAAGAAGGAAATTTCCATGCTAGTTGCTATTAGAGTATTAGTATGAATCAATACCTAATAAGCATTAAGCAATAGGCGGACAGACTAATTGCTCACCTCGAGAACGTATATTGCAGTAATCTGATAGTTCTTGTGACACCAAATTGCCTGAACAAACAAATCGCTTCCAGTAAGAACATGGTATGAACAGGATATTCATCCGCGTAAGTAAGTTCAGTGGCATTTTTTTTGTACAACAAGAAAGCCTTCAAAAGCTTCCATGTTTGTTGCTGGGAAAGCCTTGCGCGTGATTGGAAAGGATACTGATGATTGTTGCTGGGAGAAGATACACACGGTAATACTATGGATATGTTTATCTGTAGAATGTCTTTGCTAATATCTATGTGCATTTTGTCCATGGTCGGATATCAAAGAAGGCTATATACAGCAGAGAGTAAAGCTATGTGTATAGAGTAGTTCATGCAACAGTTATTGATATTAGGTCTATCATACACGAAGTCTTGGTGGTCATACGAAAGGACTGTAGAGCATATTATTTGAGTCCAGTTAGGTTAAAGAAATAAGCTCATTATGATCAACCTAAAATGATTTTGTGTGGCGTAGCTGGTGTTGGATTTAAGGAATTCAATACTATTGTTTGAGCACGAGGTAACCTGAATTTGACTCTCTTTCATTGGAGAAAGCGGGTGTTTTTGCTGTGATGGGATTGCTTCACTCGAAGCACCATCTAGAAACTATAGCAGAGGATGTAGAAATGAGCTTGTGAAGGCATGAAATAGGGCCAAATCTAAACCACAATGTTGGTTGTCGTTACCTAATCACTATAGCAGCCTAGTAATCGATAATGAATATATATGTGCACTGTGCTTGAAAACATACCAGATCATACAGGGAAAATGTCAACAATTAATGATTATGAGTTGCTTAGTGTAATATGTGACACACATACTAAAATGCTTTATCTATGTTTGAATGAGGTATACTATTGAAGCACAGACCCAAATCTGGAGCTGCATTATCTGAGTATACAATTTCATCCCAGTTAGGTAAAAAAATAAGACCATCATGATCAACCTGAATCATTTTGTGAGACGTACCTGGTGCTGGACCGTAAGAATTCAATACTATTGTTTGAGCATGAGTTAACCTGAATTTGGATCCATTTCGTTGGAGAAAGCGGGCCCTTTAGCTGTAGCCAATGACAACGATGGATCACCTCACCCGAAGTATCATCCAGAAAAACTATATTAGAGGATGAACAAATTAGCCTGGAAAGGCATGAAACAAGGCTAAATCCAAATCATGATCTTGCTCATCATTACCTAAGCAATATAGCAGTCCAGTAATCGATATCGAAACTACTTGTGCACTGTGCTTTAAAGCATATCAGATCATACAAGGAAATCTCCCAATGAACATAAGTTCTGAAGTGTAATAATGTACAACGATTACATTTTTTGTACCACCAAAACAGAGGACTGGTGTGGTTACTGTATTGCGCGGGATAACTGACCGTTTAATGTTTGTGCACAAAGCTATATCTTCTTTCTCGGAGTTTTAATACTCTTGTGAATGGATCCTGAGGTGCTGCACAAAAGGATATATAGGTGGATTCTGTTTTTATGTCACAAAAAGGGAAAAGGAAAAGTGGTCTGCTATGATTATAGAGTGCACAGATAAGAGAGCAGTCAGCATTAGATGAGCAAATCAAACAGATAGATTGATGGAAAAAATTTGTAGTGCTATAATAAACCTGTAAGGAAAGCATGTATATTAGCTATAAAAATCACATTGGCAACTAAATATGTAAGCTGTAAGCTAAGCTGCACACTACCTGTACAAATTACAGAAAAAAGTACTGAAATGGCAAGAGTAGATGATGGAACATATTAATGTGTTTCCATTGGGAATTCTGAAGTCCGACAAAATAGATTTAGCATCAATTTTGAAGAGTAGGCTATGTAAATATGACATTAACTTGACGTGACCCTACCAAGTTCATCATTTGTTGTACCAGAAAAAAGTTATAGGAAACAACTGTATCCAGTCTGTAGACATAGAGCGGGTTTTTTTGTCACACGACAAATTTTTTGAATAAGTTAGCAAAGCACATTTATATTGACAACAACACAATCCAGAAAAGATATTTGTCAATTGACATGCAGCTGGCCTTGAGGAGCAACTACATTTTGGTATAAATTGTAAATACTTACCAATAGAAGACGACTTGGAACAAGGGAAAGCAATGGCTGAGACACTGCGAAAAACCGCCCACTGACTGTAACAGTGAAAGCTCAGAAATTTAGCATTACAGGACTCTGATGAGGAAAAGCTGAACTCAGTCACAGTATGGAAACAGGAAGGGCACTAACCAAATCTTGGAGGATTCAGGTGCAGATGACCCATCCAAACCTGAATTCCAGATGTTTGAGACCTACATAGAGCACAGGGGAAAAAGGTAAACATTGGAAAACATGTATAAATATCTGCTTTGTTCAGCAGCTGCAAACTGCAGGTTCAGCGTATTATGTACATTGGATAACTCTGTTGGAACGAAAAAGTAAAAGTGAGAAATAGTTTAAAAATTATTGCAGACACGAAAAAACCGACAAAAGAAAAGGTGAAACAAACCCCACAAACTACTGGAATACAGAGAATTGTATTGATAAACAAAACCATGTACATAACAAACCTAGCTATTATCCACAAGGGGCATCTAAAAAAATACCAAAGCACACTATATAGGTATTACCTAAAAAGGGGTGATATCTAAGAGAAGTTAACATTCACAAATCATAATCCATTTTATCATATATGAAGAGCTGTTCTGTGATATAGGGTTATAACTTCTCGCTTCTTTCCCCGTTTGCCAGATGAATTTAATCCTACACTATATGAATAAGCGAAAAGCTAAAAAGATAATAAGAGTCCACAAATCTGTGAAGCTGATCACTGGGGCAATTAAGTTCTTAGGATCTCAAATAACAGGCATCTGGCACACACAATCATAGGAGGAAGCACAATAATGAAGCGGAAAGAAATCAAAAGAACTGGTGGAAGCATTTAGCATACTATTTCTGTCATATCACTCAAAGAAGAACAATTAATTTGGCAAAGAAGGCAACAATGGTTTTCAGATAAGTCAATAAGGTAGGATGCCCTTTTTAGTATCTTAAACAAACATTCTGTATTGAAAAGGACAAATGGACCTTGTAAGCAGCTATTATTGAATAATTGTACAAATAGAATGTGTCAATCAGAGTACACAGTAGAACTTAGAGAAACTAAACAAAAACATTTACACTGCAAGAGTTTTTCCTTACCAAGAGTGGTCGTTCTACCTTTTTTTGATGCATTGCCCTCCTGTTGTTCTTGAAGAAAAAGTAAAAGAAAGAAATGGCAGGGAAGAAAGGGGAGGCCTTGCCTAGGAAGCTGCAAAACTATTGACTCTCTGCAACCAGCCACATCTTCAGAATAGCATAAAAATGTGTAAATACTAAATATTTTCCTTTGAAGATCACCATCCTATATTCCAAAACTATATAAGAATTCACTACAATAAGAAAAGGGGGATAATATAGCAAACAAGAGTAGCTTCATATACGTAAAAGAACTGGCACCGTACTGAGAATACCATCATTTGCAACAACTCAAGTTGGGGGCACATACAAATGGATGTGTAGAATGAAGACAAAATTTTTTAGAGGCCTCAGAAACATACCAATCATCATTTGTTCATCAACCTGGAGCTTCAAGGCATGCTGAAAACTGGGTTACTCTCAGAAATTGCATAATATAAGTAGTAGGTCATGCCTAGTACCTCACAAGCTGATGAACATCAGATCCTATTGATCAGCAATGGGTGTGGAATCTTCATCACAGGCTCAAGATGGCAGACCCACGCACTCCTATGGAGCTAACCGGAGAGATTACAGGACCTCTGTAACAGCGATAGTGAGGTGGGAACTGAGAACTGACGCCATCCTCACAGAGATCAACACAGCGAAGGCAAACATTGCAGCTGCAGGCATTATAGGCGAAACAATATAACAGGATTCGTAGTCAACGTACGGAGAAATCAGACAGAGGAAAGCAAAATGACAAAACAAGAGGAAATGGGAGCACCAGCGACTGATCTTTACTGTCCAGGGCCACCTGCACCGGGTGCGGCCACCATGCACGGGCATAGTGGGAGAGAGAGGGGGGAAGATGAGGAGGAGCGACCTCGAGGCCATGCCTGTGCCCTGCTACCATGGCCGGGACCCCGACGGAGGAGACGAGGACGGCTTGCAGGCAGCGCGTCTGCCCTATGCCACGAGAGGCACTGCCGGGGCAACCCACGCTGCGCGACCACATCCAGAGAGAGATGGCCGGGGGAGGGGATAGCGGCCGCCGGCACCGCGGCTGCGCCCACCACCGGGACCCGACCGCGCCGGTGCGCCGCCACCGCAGGGGCCCGGTCGGTGCCGCGCGACATCGGGAGAGGGAGAGAGAGGCCGTGGCAGCGCGCCGCCCGTGCTGGGGCTGGGTCTGTGCCTGAGGGAGAGGGAGAGAGAGGGGAAGAGATGAGGAGAGGCACCTAGGGTTTCCTCGGAGCACACGCCGCGGCAGCCGTCGGGAGAGAGAGGAAGAGCAGGAGGGGGTGGGGGAGGGAGCGGCGGAGGCGCCGGCGCGGCGCCTCGGGCCAGCCGCACGCAGCGCAGAAGGGGGAGGCGCGGGCGAGCGCGGGGTCGGGGGCGGGGGCACCAGCGGCAGCGACGCGGAGGAGCGGGCGAGGACGGGAAGGAATGAGGCGTTTTTTTTCCTGGATGGAAGGCTCGGGAAGGAGAGTCGGAAGCGGCCGGTATATATTCGGTGGTGGCCACGAACCCGACCGTGCCGACATGGACCAATAGGAGGCGGAGAAGGTGATGTGGCGCCGATGTGGACCAATGAACGATTTCGGGGAGACGTGGCCGGCTGGCTGCGCGGCGGTCGACTGCCAATTCTAGGGGTTAAATGTGCTATGACCACTGAGGAAGGTTTCTAGTTACTGGTTTTGGCAAATTTCTCACGAGCACAAAAATTTGAGTTTTTGAGCACTTTGGAGAAAACCCATTTTTGAAGATGGATTTTGAGATGTGCTTTGATTCTGAGGGTTTGGAGGTTTGATCTTTTGGGAAAAGGATCATATCACAACAGCCTCAACAACATCTCTGCAAAATTTGGTGCGAAACAGAGTTGATTTGGATTCATTTTGCCTTTTGGAGAGGAGTTCTCAGGCTGCTGTGCAGAAAAACCAGCTAAGTCGGTTCTTGAATCCGGCTGAGCGGGTTTGGGCAGAAGATCTAGCTAAGCCGGTTTCTGAAACCGGTTAAGCCAGTTTGTGCAGAAAAATTGGCTAAACCGGTTTCCAAATCAGTTAAGTTGGTTTTCCTAGATGGTTTCCAGATTGGTCGTGTTTTGTGCTCGTTCTTCTTCCGCGTTACTTCTCTACTATCTCTGATCTGTTTTAGGTTTGTCTAGTCACCAGTTGACTTGGGTAACCTAGATTTTGAGCATGATTTTGCTTGGGTTGATTTTGGGACATAGGCTAGTTTCCCATCGTAGAAATTTGAATTGGTTCCTATTCACCCTCCCTCTGGTCGCCTGCTCAGTCTTTCATTGACGCTGGTTTTTTTTTCCTGGCGCTAGTAGAAATCAAAGCGTGAGCCAGGGCTACGAACCACCACTATAGACACATTTTTAGAATTTTTTTTATTTTCAACACTTTTTAAAAACTATTTTTAATTTTAGCACCGAAACTTTTTTATTTTTATACCTAACACTTTTGGCCGCTCCACACGCGAGGGAGCGGCATTTCAACTTTGCCGCTCCCCACGCGAAGGAGCGGCAAGGCTGCTGATGTGGCAGTCGTGCCACGCGGACACACGGCTGCCGCTCCCCCCTGGAGGAGCGGCAAGGCTGCCGCTCCCCAGATCAGGGAGCGGCAAGGCTGCCGCTCACCAGGTGAAGGAGCGGCAGTAGCCGGATATAACACCCGCTAGTTAGTCAACACCCAGCACGCTTGCCTGCACCTGCTTGCGGTTGTGTGATCGCACGCGTTCGTGGCCACATCAATCCACGCCACGCATCACCGCAGGCCGGCATCAATCCACGCCACATCAATCCACCCCATCAACCTCATCGGTGTGTTTTTCTTTCCCCTTCTCTCTAAACGCGTGATCAATGGAGACATATAGTCGTGGTTATTTCATTCAAAAGTGATAAGTTATACTAGATAGATACTATCCATCAAACACAAGCATATTTTTGTTATGCCCCTAGTGCAACCAAGCTACGCCCTAGTGCTACGAAACTTACAGCAAGCACGTGACAACACCACAAAGCTACCGCAAAATTTTCATGACTAAAGCTACTACCGGTTCGCCATGAAAAATTCCCACAAAGTTATCCTAATAGCTTTTACGTATTTCCAAATGTTTTTAACTTGTCTTGGCATCATCACAACAAACTATACCTAATTACACCGTCAGGCAGATCATGAATTTAGGGACTTAACTAAAGTGGTTTCATAATTTTTGGACATCTACACGAGTCGCTAAAAATCATCAAAGTTTAGCTCAGAAATAGAATTATGAAAACAATACTTAATTCTCTAGAAAAAAGGAAGTTAATTTCCCTTGGCTTGGCCCGCACGAGTCGGCCCAGCCGCATGCAGCGCGCGCCAGCACCCGCGACCCAACCGCGAGAGACGGTTCCAAGCGCTCCTCCCGCGATGACGGCCAACCTGCAATGGCGGCGACCCCGTTCCGATGAGCCATGGCAGGGAAAGGGAAATAGAGGCAGGGGGTGAGCACCAGCAACTCACCATGAACCCACCCACAACGACGGTTCGGCCGAAGACAATCGGAACGGTGGTGGCCACGTGCGCCCGAGCGTCCAGGCAGTGCACCGCGGTGGCACGACCGTGCCAACGACAGCTAGGCGACGATAGGGCCTCCGGGATGGTGCGTAGGGGGCAGGACAGCGGCCGGCCGTGGCCGACCATGGCCAGGCCAGGATGGACCGGTCCAGGCCGCGCGGCAGCGCGGCCAGGCGCACGACAGCGGTGGCCCATGGGGTGACCGTGCGCGCAGAGGCCGACAGCTGAGACCACAATCGTGCACGATTTTTAAAGCACGCAAAACCACTAACTAAGCTTGACTTCGGAAAGATGCGTGCGATGGTCGAGAGGGTGGGGCAAAAATGCGAGGAGCAAAATGGTTAAATTCAGAAGTCGAAAGAAACTAGCTCAAACAAGGTTAAAAATTCATATGTGTGCGTGCATGCCACTATAGATAGCACTGGTTCGCCACAGGCCAAGAGATGCATGCACATGCACTACTGTAGCTGCAGAAAGTACTACAGTGCATGCATGGCACAGCTATGTAGGATGTGATCCGGGGCTTGTTTAGATTGAAAAAAATTTCAACCCGATGAATAGTACCATTTTCGTCTTATTTGGTAAATATTATTTAATCGTGGACCAACTAGGCTCAAAAGATTCATCTCGTGATTTCCAACTAAACTGTGTAATTAGTTATTTTTTTACCTACATTTAATATTCTATGTAAGCGGCTAAAAATTGATGTGATGGAGAGAGGGAGAAAAAACTTAAGGAAAACTAAACATGGCCCCGATAAGCTTTGCTTGCATTGCTACCTACTAGTCCTAATCTCCTACTACTCTACTGCTGGCTAGGCCACTTTGCTGATGCTGGTTGCTGGCCTCCTTGTTTTGAGAGTGTTTATGTAGTAGTACTTCTTCACGTGCGCTCTGTGCCGAGCAGCTCGGAGTAGCTAGCGGTAGTACTGTAGTAGCAGCGCGGGGAAATGATAGCACGCTGCTGCTGCAGGCCGGCCTGCGATGATGCGTGGCGTGGATTGATGTGGCCGCGAGCGCGTGCGATCACGCAACCGCAAGCAGGTGCAGGCAAGCGTGCTGGGTGTTGACTAACTGGCGGGTGTTATATCCGGCTACTGCCGAGCGGCAGCCTTGCCGTTCCTCCAGGCGAGTGGCAGCCGTGTGTCTGTGTGGTACGACTACCATATCAGCAGCCTTGTCGCTCCTTCACGTGGGGAGCGGCAAATTTGAAATGCCGCTCCCTCACGTGTGGAGCGGCCAAAAGTATTAGGTATAAAAATAAAAAAGTTTCAGTGCTAAAATTAAAAATAGTTTTTAAAAAGTGTTGAAAATAAAAAAAATTCTATTTTTACTGGTGGTTCATATTGAGGAGAAGTACAATAATCGGCTCCGGTCCCTTTGCTATGAACCATACGAGTAGCACATCTCGTTTCAGAGTCTCTTTGAAACGTAAAAATTTGACATGAATTATATAGACGTAGGAATTTGACATAAATTATATAGAAATTTTAGAGGAACCGGTTCATTTTTCATAGAATAAACACAGGAACGGGAAGAAAAATCCGACACTTTATAGGGGCCTCAGTTGTGGTTGATGGCGGTGTCAGCCAGTACAATAAATTGGCACAGGTCCCTTTGCATTGCATGGTCATGAATCACGTGCGCTTATCTTGTTCATCAATCAGGCAAGCTGCGGGCTTATCTTGATCATCAATCAGGCAAGCTGCGAAAGGTTACGTGACGCGGAGCGTGGGCAATGACTGAATGGGGGAGCAGTGCGTGCAGTCCCCACACATCCTCCTCGTCCTTGCCTGCGACATCGAGCTACCTGCTACGAATATAATAATGCATCATGCATGCACATCCACCTGCTCGAGCTCGACAATATCTACGTATTTTCCACGTCCGTAACAGTCAGAGACAAAATTCAAATAGCAACATAAACGCCGTGTCGTTGAAGATCAAAGTTTGCGGGAGAAACATATGCATGCCGTTAAGCGACAGGTTCAAAGAATCGGCCAACCAACTTCACGCACCGCGACAAAAATGATTCTAGGAGACAACTCGTTTTATTAAAAAATTATGTCTGTCTTCCTTATATTTGATGATATTTAGAGATAGTTGCTTTATTTATAGAGGCAGCCACAAAGAAATGAGCATCTCTCAAAATTTATTTACAAAAGGTCTGGCTCTGAAAATGGAGCCTATTTACAAATGATTTTTGTTAGTGCTTGGTTTTTTTTTCCCACTGGTGATTTATAAATAAAAGCAGACACCAGTAAAAATCGAGGTGTGAGCCAAGGCTATAAACCACCGCTATAGACATATTTTTACTGGTGGTAATATGCAATGCAAAGCTGACACCGTACAACGAGTAGTACAATAATTGGCTCCGGTCCCTTTGCATCGCGTGCTCAGGCACGTACAACGCGGCTCTACAAGGCGTCTTTTTGATGCAACTTTTGCAGAAAACTCCTCGCTAACAGCTAGAGACAGCAAGCTCGACGATCACAGCCTGTACTCTGAGGTCTCCTCGCCGACCGAACACGCGTTGTACCGGCGTCGTCCCTACGCGAGGCGTAGGGATCCCGGCTGCGGCGCGCTCCAGAGGGCAAGAAGCGTGCCAATCTTTCCCGCGCCAACTCGCTTCTTTCCTGTCTTCTATCCTTGCCTAAATGGATGCACACCTGCAGCACGAGATGGATGAGCTAGGAGGCGAAGAGCGTGACAGTTTCGCGATTGACCGCAGTCATGGTGGTGCCGCGGGCTTCCAAGTTTCGCGATTGACCGCAGTCAGAGCTGCAGGAGGTCGTCGATTTCCTCAAGAACCCGACAAGTACACCGCGCTCGGAGCCAAGATCCCCAAGGGTGTCTCCTCGTCGGCCCGCCTGGGACTGGGAAGACCCTCCTCGCGCGTGCCGTCGCTGGGGAGGCTGGGGTGCCCTTCTTCTCCTGCGCGGCCTCTGAGTTCGTCGAGCTCTTCGTTGGTGTCGGTGCCTACAGGGTGCGCGACCTCTTCGAGAAGGCCAAGGCCAAGGCGCCCTGCATTGTCTTCATTGATGAGATTGATGCCGTCGGGAGGCAGCGTGGTGCCGGCCTTGGTGGGGGTAATGACGAGAGGGAGCAGACCATTAATCAGCTCTTGACGGAGATGGATGGACTTCTGTAATTTGTTTTATTATTACAATCCGAACACTTCCATGTGATGCCCCTAAACTTTAGCATCTAGATTTAAACACCACCTAAGTGTTGCCTAGTAACTGTGTCTCGGCTGGTCGAAGGCCTTCGCTCCTAAGTGAGGCCTTCGATTGTCAGAAGGCGAGCAGCAGCACGCTCCCCTCAATACTTATAACTCTTTCTTAGGATCACTGTTCGCTTAAACGGTCGTTTAGCCCGTTTAAACACCGTGTAAACGCTACACGGTGGTATGTCGTTTCTGTTTAATCTCCCGTTTAACCCGTTTAATTGGCCGTGTAGCCCGTTTAATGGTCCGTTTTACCCGAATAATGGCTAAACGGTAGGTGACCGACTGTTTACCATTTAGCATTTAGGAAAACATTGCTTCGGATTGCCAGGTTGTACTCGTATCCACCTCAACCCAGTGTTGGAGTGGATTGAAGGGGGAAATTAATTAGTTTTCCACTCCAATACATGTGGATTGGTGGATACAAGTACAACCAAATAAGGTCTTAGTGGATTTTCAAATATATGTTCTACTACAAATCTTTAGGATTTTGATTGTAGCACTAAATAGTAAATTAAGTCTTGCATTTGGCATTTAGGGTAATTCAATTGCCAACATCACCAATGTTATAGCGAAATCTTTTTGTTATGGCGATGAAAAAGATTTTGACAACCAATATATTGAGCTCTTTGGATATGATGCAAATGAATATCATATCAGATATTTAGATATAACAATGCATCATAAAAATACTCCATAATATATATAGACCGAAGGAGCATCATAGAGAGGTTAAAAAAGTTGACTTGCTAGAAAGCGAAGAATTTATCTTATGAAGGTAGATTAGTCCTTCTAAATTCAGTGCCCTACCCATGTTCATGATGTCCTTTTTTGAAATACTAAAAGGTGTTCTTAAAAAAAACTAGATTATTACATCTCTAGATTTTATTAGCAAGACGATAAAAATAAAAAAAAGTATTACCTTGCCAAATAGGACATCTTATGTCGTCCTAAAGACTAAGGAGGACTTGAGATCATAGACCTCTAAGTTCAGAATAAATGTCTAATAAGTAAGTGGATTATAAAAATGCTTAATGAAGAAGAGACTTGGCAAACCTTGCTTAGAAACAAGTATCTAAGCTCAAAGTCTCTCCCACAATTCCATGCCAAAATCAATCATTTTTGGAATGGTACATGTAGTTTTTGGCCTATGGTTTCTTTAAAATCAATGATGGATCACAAACGAGATTGTGCGAATATACATGACTAGGCAACTGTTGTCACACTCCAATTAAAGAACAATATAGAGTGCATACATCTTATGTGCGCCCCAGGAATAGTCGCACACATAAGCCGATAAATTAACAGAAGTATCATCACTGAGTACATACATAACGTTATTACATCACGTAGTTCTTACATAAACAAACGGAAAGGTAAATAGCAACTCTCAGGCGTAGTGTCTGATCCACAGGGAAGGACGACTTGTTCCTGGTGGACCATCCTATCTCTTCTGGCTCCTCTGATGCAGCTGGGGAGGGCACTGGTGTTGGTGCAGAAGCAGCCTGGGATGCTGGTGGAGGTGTAGCAGCGGGGACTGGCGCATCCACATGTGGGATGGGTGCAGCCACGGGAGTCGAAGCAGGTCCATCAGATGCAGCATCTGAAAATGTCTCCTCCTCCATGGGTTCCTCCTCTTCCTCGTCAGTGATGTGGACGACCTCTGGCTCCACTGGTGGTACTGCTGGTGGTGCTGGTGGAGCAGGTGCTGCTGGAACGAACTGGGCGACGTAGACAGCGGCACTGAGGCGAGGCATCTATAGTTTTGATATAAAATATTATCAGAGTCAATATTTTATGCAATAGAATAAAGAATAGAGCATAAAATTTTTAATAAAATATCAAGAGTGAGGTAGTAGCAAATAAATAAATAGAGTCAAACTCCTAGAAACGACCATTTCTATCTAGGTTTGCGTCCTACAGTCGACACAGCTCCGATACCAATTTGTCACACTCCAATTAAAGGACAATATAGAGTGCATACATCTTATGTGCGCCCCAGGAATAGTCGCACACATAAGCCGATAAATTAACAGAAGTATCATCACTGAGTACATACATAACGTTATTACATCACGTAGTTCTTACATAAACAAACGGAAAGGTAAATAGCAACTCTCAGGCGTAGTGTCTGATCCACAGGGAAGGACGACTGGTTGACCCAAACCTAGAAATCCTCCGGGAAGTCCTCGTAGAAACTGTCATCTGTTACCCATCCGGGATTTTACCCAAAAACAATATAGCAACAAGTGTGAGTACATTTGTACTCCGCAAGTATAGTATGAGGATTCATGAGGCTCAAAAAGGTTAGACACGGTTGACTGCAGTTAGCACTTTTAGTAGTTCAACAATTCATATTTAATCATTATTAAGTGATGCTCAAGCTCCCATTTATCCCACATGATCCACTACTAGAATTCAGAAGAGAAAGCATCAGTGTGATCTCATCATCATCATCATAGTTCATCACGTATCAAGTAACCATTTATTCTGTGAGTTTTCCGGGCCGCTCGTGACCGTGAGCACGGCTGTTATAACAGTTTTAACACTCTGCAGAGGTTGTGCATCATTACCCGTGAGTCGTGTTACCCATATGCCCAGGGCCCGTCGACCCCCTAACACTTCTAAGGTGAGCAGGCAGGGTACACTATGAAGCCTTTCATAGGCCTCTTCTAACCAGTTAGGGCCGCTAGGTTTCCTCGGCAGGCAGATATAGAGAACCCCCCTTTCGATGGCACAATTCCCGCAGGCTATACACATCTGAACAGAGGCAGTTCTATACCCAACGTGGCAAGCCCCTCTTGCGCCCTTTCGGGTAACCTCTAACAAGTTAGAAAAGATCCTACTACTGAGCCAAAGTCAGAGCCATTTAACTCCCACGGTTGCACTGTAAGTCCCAGCTTTTGCCCTACAGATAAGTCCTTACGGAGAGTTTAGGGCAACATGATCAACATCATTTGCACCATCACTCTATAATTCCACCATTATCATCATGTTTATCCGTTGGTTCCATTAATCAATGTGTAGATCATGTTTAGTTAGAGCACTAGCTTTCTACCCAAATGCAATTAATCCCCATAGGAATCAGGGTACAGGTCATCAATTTGCTAGGAAGTCCTTATAATCGAGCAATATTAGACACATGCATAATGAGTATGTTATATAATGAATAGGACAACAAGGTAGGCCCATGCTATACTTGCCTTGGTTCACGAACTGCTGCGGGTCCTGCTACTCCTCGTACGCGTCCGGATTTCCGACGTACTCCTCACCGTCTGAACTCGAACGACACGAAGTACAACACGCAATTCGGAGCAGACATACAAGCAAAACATAGCTACTATTAGAACAGTACACCAACAATAAATAAATCTGAATAAAATGTTTACCAAAATCATCTACGTCTCGCTACGATCACATTGACGCGAATTGCACGAAAATCGGAGCTACAACGCAAAAGTTACGCGCGAAACAAGGTTCCAAAACTAGCTACCAAACTAGACTTAATTGAGAAACTTAAAAGCTTCTAACAGGTCCATCAGTGGCACTAATACGTAGATTACTAAATTACAAAACTAACGCAAGTTGAACGGGTCGAATCGGAGCTAAAACGACGATTTTATACACGTTTTACTGCAGTGGCAATTCTATAAATAGATTAAACTATTTTCGGATTTAAAATAAATCAAAATTCGGATTTAATCAAATGGCCGAGGACTGCGGGTTATATAAGGCAAAAACCGAGGGACTCTTAAGCAAAATGACCCACGAAGGGGTACGGGTGATTCCGGGCCGTTGATCTCGCGATGAACGGCTAGGAAAGAAAGGGGGAGAAGAGAGGGGCGCGGGCCGCCGGAGTTGGGGGTGGAGACGGCGGTGCCGCCATTGTTGACGGCGAGAAGCTCGCCGGTGGCACCCAATAGGGCACTACGGGGCGTGGTTTGATGAACCGAAGGCACCGGACGAAAGCGGGGACGGTGGCGACCTCGATGGAGGGCATCACACGGCCGGAGAAGACCCGGAGCGGCGCTCGCCATGGCCGGCCCGGAGGGGGCTCGCCGGAGCTCGCAAAAACGACCCTAGAGACTACCATTCAAGAAAATAATAGCATGGGAAGATAGAGGGGAGTACGGGGAGTCTCACCACGGCTAAACCAAAGGCGGGAAGGGAGCGGGTGCGGCGGACCACGGCGGGAGGCGGACGAGTTCACCGGTGGGACGCTGCCGCGCGGTAGGGTGACTCACGAGCGAGAATGGAGTGGGGAGAGGCAGCGGGGGAGGCAGTGAAGGGGGTCCGGCTCTCTCTTTTGAAGGCCGGGCGCGGGGGGAGGCTCCCACGTCGCGCGGGGAAGTGGGCGCGGGTGGCGGTTGCCACGACCGAGCAAGGCGCGGGGGGGGGAGGTTAGGGGAGGAGCTGACGGGTGGGCCCGGCGCGTCGGTGGCACAGAGGAAGGCAGGCGCGGCAACGGCTGCCGCTCGGCTGGGCTGGGCCGCGGCCCAGGAGAAAGAGTGCGGGGGAGGGCGAGCGGCTGAGGGAGTTGGGCCAACGGGCCAAAAACAGAGAAGTGAAAGCGGGAAAGATTTGTTTCATTTTCCTTTTTCAAATTTGATTTTCAAATCACATTTCCAAATGATTTTCAAATCCTTTCAAAAATTTATCAAAACCACTCATCACAAAAATACTTGTGCAACAGCATGCATGCATGAACATTTTCTAACCTTATGATTGATTTTAATTTCCCAAAAATTTTATTATTCCCTAAATTTGAATGCACAACAAATTCATATTTAAATCAAATTTATCTATTTTTAAATAATACAAAAATTTAGGGTGTCACAATTCTACCCCCCTTAAAAGAATCTCATCCTCGAGATTGGATGATGCTTACTCAAAAAGCTGTGGATAAGACTTTCTCAGATCTTCTTCTCTTTCCCACGTAGATTCATCTTCTGAATAACGATTCCATTGCACTCTGCACATCTTTATAGTGCGGCTCCTGGTAACTCTTTCTGCAGTTTCAAGAATCTTTACCGGATACTCCTCATACGTGAGATCTTCTTTAACAGTAAGCTCCTCCAAGGGAATCTGCTCCTCTGGTACCCGCAAACACTTTTTCAACTGTGAAACATGGAATACATCATGCACACCTGATAAACTTTCTGGCAATTCCAATTGATAAGCCACTTCTCCACGTCTCTCCAGTATCTTGAAAGGTCCCACATATCTCGGTGCTAACTTGCCCTTCATATTGAATCTTCTCACATTTCTCATTGGTGACACCTTCAAATACACAGTCACCTACTTGGAAACTCAACTCTCTCCTTCGGGTATCAGCATAGCTCTTCTGTCTAGACTGTGCTACTCTCAAATTATCCCTGATCATTCTCACTTGTTCTTCTGCATTGCGTAGGACATCAGGTCCAAACACTTGGGTTTCACCTGTCTGATTCCAGAATAGAGGTGTTCTACACTTTCGTCCATATAAAGCTTCGAATAGCGCCATCTTGAGACTTTTCTGGTGACTGTTGTTGTATGAAAACTCGGCATAAGACAAACTCTTATCCCAACTAGTACCATACTGTAAAGCACAAGCTCTCAACATATCTTCCAAGATTTGATTGGTCCTTTCGGTCTGCCCATCAGTTTGGGGGTGATATGCCGAACTGAAATTTAACTTGGTTCCCAAAGCACTGTGTACCTTACGCCAAAAATGTGATGTAAACTGAGTTCCTCGGTCAGATACGATCTTCTTTGGAACCCCATGTAGACATACTATTCTCTCCATATACAACTCCGCTAGCTTTGCACCACTATAAGTGGTTTTGACTGGCAAGAAGTGGGCTACCTTAGTGAGTCGATCCACTATTACCCAGATCGAATCATATCCTTGTTGAGTGCGGGGCAATCCAGTAATGAAGTCCATACCAACTTCTTTCCATTTCCACTCTGGTATTTTCATTGGTTGCAACAATCCTGCAGGCCTTTGGTGCTCAGCCTTCACCCTTTGACAAGTATCACATATGGCCACATACTCAGCCACATCCCGTTTCAAACCATACCACCAATACTTCTCTTTGAGGTCCAAGTACATCTTGGTGCTTCCATGGTGTATAGAATAAGCAGAATCATGTGCCTCTCGCAGAATCATATCACGGATAGCTTTCACTTCAGGTACACATATCCTTTTTTCCAAACCATAGAGTACCATTCTCATCCAACCGGAAACCTGGTACCTTTCCAACCACTACATGCTCAGCAATCTCCTTCAATTTCTCATCCTCCAACTGACCTTTACGTATCTCTTGCTCCAATGTAGGTTCTATAGCCAATTCTACTACATTATTGACAAAACCCAAGTTGAGATGTTCTATTTCAGCTCGCAACTCTGCTGGTATAAATGTCAACTGAAGTCCGTTGGCATAGCTCTTCCGGCTAAGTGCATCGGCAACAACATTTGCCTTTCCAGGATGATAATGCACTTCCAGATCATAGTCTTTAATTAATTCCAGCCAACGACGTTGCCTTAAGTTCAACTTGGACTGAGTAAATATATATTTTAAACTCTTGTGGTCAGTGTAGATGTCACACTTATGTCCGATCAAATAATGCCTCCAGATTTTCAGAGCATGGACAACTGCGGCTAATTCCAAGTCATGGGTTGGGTAATTCAATTCATGCTTTCTCAACTGCCTGGATGCATAGGCCACAACCTTTCCTTCTTGCATAAGCACACATCCAAGGCCTAGGTGAGATGCATCACAATAAATAGAGAAGCTCTTACTTAAATCAGGTAGGGTCAACACCGGGGCTGTTGTCAACCTTTTCTTTAGCTCCTCAAAGTTAGCCTGACATTTGTCTGACCAAACAAATTTGGCATTCTTCTCTAATAGGGCTGTCATAGGTTTGGCTAGCTTAGAGAACCCTTCAATAAACCTTCTATAGTATCCAGCCAAACCCAAAAAGCTACGGATTTCACTAGCATTGACTGGGGCTTTCCAATTCAACACATCTTGCACTTTACTGGGATCTACGGCTATTCCACCGTTAGAGACCACATGTCCCAGAAAAGATACTTCTTTCAGCCAGAACTCACATTTGCTCCTTTTTGCATACAATTTATGTTCCCTGAGTTTTTGTAAGACTAACCTTAAGTGTTCAGCATGTTCCTCTTCATTTTTGGAGAATACTAGGATATCATCTATGAATACCACTACAAACTTATCCAAGTACTCCATGAATACTTTGTTCATTAGATACATAAAGTATGCAGGTGCATTTGTCAGTCCAAAAGACATCACTGTGTACTCATAAAGGCCATATCTGGTAGTAAATGCTGTCTTGGGTATGTCAGATGCACGAATTTTTAGTTGGTGATATCTAGAACGGAGGTCAATTTTTGAGAACACACAAGCACCTTTCAGCTGATCAAATAAGTCATCAATTCTAGGGAGTGGGTATTTGTTCTTGATGGTGACTTCATTAAGGGACCTATAATCGACACACATCCTTCGTGTGCCATCTTTCTTATCCACAAATATAACAGGTGCTCCCCAAGGTGAAGAACTAGGACGAATAAAACCTTTCTCTTGCAATTCCTTAATTTGTTTCTTTAGTTCTTCTAATTCATTTACCCCCATTCTATATGGTCTCTTAGCTATGGGTGCAGTTCTAGGTAAAAGCTCGATAAGGAATTTGATGTCGCGATCGGGTGGCATACCTGGCAATTCATCGGGGAACACGTCCGGGAATTCATCCACCACCTGGTTCTCCTGGTTAGCAACATTGCTCAGCTGATTGACGGTGGCGGTAGGTTGAGCTTGCACTTCCACTTCAACACAAATTCTATCACCACTTGGAGATGTCACAACCACAGATTTCTCCTGACATTGTATCACTGCCCTATGTTGCTTCATCCAATCCATTCCCAGGATGAGGTCAATTCCAGCGGTTCTCAGAACAATTGGATTTACCTTGAAAGCTACCCCCCTTAAAAATATACTAGTAGAAGGGCTCTAATAATTTGCTGGCATGCTACCCCCCGGTGAATTAACTAGCATGGGATCCTTCATGGCACACAGGGGTATGCTATGCATTCTAACAAAAGCTTGGGATATGAAAGAATGCGAGGCACCGGAATCAAAAAGTACGGTAGCGGAGATGGAGTTGACGCTAAACGTACCCAGCATAACCTCAGGCGCCTCCTGAGCTGATTCCGACGACACATGGTTCACCTTGCCAGTGAACGGAGGTCGAGCGTTGGGTCTCTGGTTGTTCTGCTGGTTCTGCGGGGCCTGCCGGTTCTGCTTCTTTGGGCACTGGTACGAATAGTGTCCCACCTCTCCACAATTGTAACAGGCATTGGGGTTGCCTGGGGTGCCACTCTTGATTGGGGCATTGTTGGGCACTCCCTGACGTGGAGCTTGGTTGCTAGCTTGCTGTTGCTGGGGGCGCTGCTGACTCTGATTACCCAACTGCGGTGGGTACTGGGGATGCTGCTGGTACTAGTTCCTCTGGGGGTACTGGCCTTTGTTTCATTGGTTGGGTGGCCCTTGGTTCCTCTACGGGAAACCCTGCTGCGGGAAGGCTCACGGGCGAGTGTTGCTACCCGATGCCTGTCCCTGGAGCTTCCTCTTCTTGAGGTCCATTTCCTTACGATTGTTATCAATTACAATGGCGCGGTCCACCAACTCTTGGAAACTGGCATATTTGTTGGACATCGGCTGCAGTTGGAGTCCATCATACAGCCCCTTCAGAAAACGGCGCTGTTTGTCAGAATCCCTAGCCACTTCAGCTGGGGCATATCGCGACAATTGTGCAAACTTGTCGCGGTATTCCGCCACGGACATGGACCCTTGCTTGAGAGCCCGGAACTCCTCTTGCTTCAGCTCAATAAGTCCCTCAGGGATATGATAGGACCTAAAGTTCTCTGTGAACTCTTTCCATGTGACCTCTGGAGCATTCTCTGGACGTCCATACTGAAATGACTCCCACCAATCCTGAGCAGCTCCTTGGAGTTGGCCTGTGGCGTACAAGACTTTCTCCAAGTCGTTGCACTGTGCAATGTTTAGCTGCTTTTCCACAGCTCTTAGCCAGTCATCCGCCTCCATAGGTTCAGAGGCGTGTGTGAACACAGGTGGGCGTCCCTTCAGAAACTCACCACGCTTGTCACGGACCTGCACATGTGGGGGTGCTCCTGCGGGTTGCTCACCGAGACGGTCCATCACGGTCTGCATAAGCTGTGCTTGTATGGTCATCAACTGCTCAATGGTCACCGGCGGTGGCGGAGGTGGATCCACCAAGGCTCCGTGTCCACGACCACGGCCATGGCCTCGGCCACGTCCTCCTCTGGCGGCCATCTGTTTCCAAGCAAATGTGCAAACTTTTAGAGATCTTCCAAAAATTTACAAATTATTTACAAAAGGTAAATAACATAATTGAAAATTTCTGGACGAGTGTCTACAACAGCAGACCGAAAACTGGAGTGTAACTCAAGTTCCAGAAATCCAAAATAGGCGTGGCATACATCGTTGGAAAGCTTAAAGAGTCTGCTACAACTTTTGTATAGAACTTTTTCACTGATACAGACGGCAACATCATCAAAAACTGAGCTAAACAATTTCTGTTCTAGGTTACAGACTGCACAGACTTGCCAGGTTGTAGCAGGCATATCTCTCAAACCAGAATTGATAATGAGGTGATTCCAGTGGGAAATGAAAGGTACACAAGTCTAGTTCTTCCCACAAAAATTTTATAAATTTCGGACATAGAGATTTAGAGATATGAGACAAACATTACAGACTGCTCTGAGAAACAGCACAGCAGTAAAGCAGAAATTAACCCCAACTAAGTTAAACAAACACTAACTTAAGGTTTTGATAAAAAGAACATGTGGACAAGCCCACACTGTTCCAGCAATCACACAAACTCCAAATCAACCAAGTTCAACAACACAACCAACGATACAACGAAAAGTTCACAAAACATACACAAACTTGACACGACTCTCGATTCTAAAACGCATTTAGCAAGACGGGGCTGCAAACATCTAAGGAGCGCGATCCACCATGGTGAACACCCTAGCCTTCTTCTTGTAAATGGTAGGCTGTCCTAGCTGAACGGCCATCTCATCTATCTGGTTCTGAAGGCGCTTTTCAGATTTTTGCGATGCACGAAGCTCTTCCCTGAGTGCTTCGTTGACCTCCTGCATGGCGCTGAGGTGCCTCACTGTGGTGTCCAAGGTGGGATCAGAAGCTGGAGGAGCCAACACCGCCCATGTCTTCTCCCTCGAGTCATAGCGTGGGAGATACCGGTAGCGATCGTTCTGCATATCCTCAAAACGCCTACCATGGTAATGCAGGTACGCCGCCTGCGCAGCATCTTCCATGCTGTCATAGACACTGGCACGCCTGGCTCGGTGGCTATGGGTGGTCACAATATCCTGAGATTGGTCGGTGTTGTTCCAGGCGGTGATGATCACATTGGTCTTCCAGTACGTCGCCTCCACTGGATGTGTGTGCTCCGCACAGTAGTACTTCACAGAGGCAGCAAACTCTGGATAGTACTCAGCTAGCATGGTGGTGAGGAGGCTGTGGTAGTGGGCATCTTCGGGAGCTTCCTTAAACTTGTTCCTGGTGGACCATCCTATCTCTTCTGGCTCCTCTGATGCAGCTGGGGAGGGCACTGGTGTTGGTGCAGAAGCAGCCTGGGATGCTGGTGGAGGTGTAGCAGCGGGGACTGGCGCATCCACATGTGGGATGGGTGCAGCCATGGGAGTCGAAGCAGGTCCATCAGATGCAGCATCTGAAAATGCCTCCTCCTCCATGGGTTCCTCCTCTTCCTCGTCAGTGATGTGGACGACCTCTGGCTCCACTGGTGGTACTGCTGGTGGTGCTGGTGGAGCAGGTGCTGCTGGAACGAACTGGGCGACGTAGACAGCGGCACT
This sequence comes from Saccharum spontaneum, assembly GCA_022457205.1. NCBI lineage: Eukaryota > Viridiplantae > Streptophyta > Magnoliopsida > Poales > Poaceae > Saccharum > Saccharum spontaneum. The sequence continues at coordinate 57,820,026 of CM039617.1, read as the reverse complement.
GAGGCGAGGCATCTATAGTTTTGATATAAAATATTATCAGAGTCAATATTTTATGCAATAGAATAAAGAATAGAGCATAAAATTTTTAATAAAATATCAAGAGTGAGGTAGTAGCAAATAAATAAATAGAGTCAAACTCCTAGAAACGACCATTTCTATCTAGGTTTGCGTCCTACAGTCGACACAGCTCCGATACCAATTTGTCACACTCCAATTAAAGGACAATATAGAGTGCATACATCTTATGTGCGCCCCAGGAATAGTCGCACACATAAGCCGATAAATTAACAGAAGTATCATCACTGAGTACATATATAACGTTATTACATCACGTAGTTCTTACATAAACAAACGGAAAGGTAAATAGCAACTCTCAGGCGTAGTGTCTGATCCACAGGGAAGGACGACTGGTTGACCCAAACCTAGAAATCCACCGGGAAGTCCTCGTAGAAACTGTCATCTGTTACCCATCCGGGATTTTACCCAAAAACAATATAGCAACAAGTGTGAGTACATTTGTACTCCGCAAGTATAGTATGAGGATTCATGAGGCTCAAAAAGGTTAGACACGGTTGACTGCAGTTAGCACTTTTAGTAGTTCAACAATTCATATTTAATCATTATTAAGTGATGCTCAAGCTCCCATTTATCCCACATGATCCACTACTAGAATTCAGAAGAGAAAGCATCAGTGTGATCTCATCATCATCATCATAGTTCATCACGTATCAAGTAACCATTTATTCTGTGAGTTTTCCGGGCCGCTCGTGACCGTGAGCACGGCTGTTATAACAGTTTTAACACTCTGCAGAGGTTGTGCATCTTTACCCGTGAGTCATGTTACCCATATGCCCAAGGCCCGTCGACCCCCTAACACTTCTAAGGTGAGCAGGCAGGGTACACTATGAAGCCTTCCATAGGCCTCTTCTAACCAGTTAGGGCCGCTAGGTTTCCTCGGCAGACAGATATAGAGAACCCCCCTTTCGATGGCACAATTCCCGCAGGCTATACACATCTGAACAGAGGCAGTTCTATACCCAACGTGGCAAGCCCCTCTTGCGCCCTTTCGGGTAACCTCTAACAAGTTAGAAAAGATCCTACTACTGAGCCAAAGTCAGAGCCATTTAACTCCCACGGTTGCACTGTAAGTCCCAGCTTTTGCCCTACAGATAAGTCCTTACGGAGAGTTTAGGGCAACATGATCAACATCATTTGCACCATCACTCTATAATTCTACCATTATCATCATGTTTATCCGTTGGTTCCATTAATCAATGTGTAGATCATGTTTAGTTAGAGCACTAGCTTTCTACCCAAATGCAATTAATCCCCATAGGAATCAAGGTACAGATCATCAATTTGCTAGGAAGTCCTTATAATCGAGCAATATTAGACACATGCATAATGAGTATGTTATATAATGAATAGGACAACAAGGTAGGCCCATGCTATACTTGCCTTGGTTCACGAACTGCTGTTGGTCCTGCTGCTCTCCTCGTACGCGTCCGGATTTCCGACGTACTCCTCACCGTCTGAACTCGAACGACACGAAGTACAACACGCAATTCGGAGCAGACATACAAGCAAAACATAGCTACTATTAGAACAGTACACCAACAATAAATAAATCTGAATAAAATGTTTACCAAAATCATCTACGTCTCGCTACGATCACATTGACGCGAATTGCACGAAAATCGGAGCTACAACGCAAAAGTTACGCGCGAAACAAGGTTCCAAAACTAGCTACCAAACTAGACTTAATTGAGAAACTTAAAAGCTTCTAACAGGTCCATCAGTGGCACTAATACGTAGATTACTAAATTACAAAACTAACGCAAGTTGAACGGGTTGAATCGGAGCTAAAACGATGATTTTATACACGTTTTACTGCAGTGGCAATTCTGTAAATAGATCAAACTATTTTCGGATTTAAAATAAATTAAAATTCGGATTTAATCAAATGGCCGAGGACTGCGGGTTATATAAGGCAAAAACCGAGGGACTCTTAAGCAAAATGACCCGCGAAGGGGTACGGGTGATTCCGGGCCATTGATCTCGCGATGAACGGCTAGGAAAGAAAGGGGGAGAAGAGTGGGGCGCGGGCCGCCGGAGTTGGGGGTGGAGACGGCGGTGCCGCCATTGTTGACGGCGAGAAGCTCGCCGGTGGCACCCAATAGGGCACTACGGGGCGCGGTTTGATGAACCGAAGGCACCGGACGAAAGCGGGGACGGTGGCGACCTCGGTGGAGGGCATCACACGGCCGGAGAAGACCCGGAGCGGCGCTCGCCATGGCCGGCCCGGAGGGGGCTCGCCGGAGCTCGCAAAAACGACCCTAGAGACTACCATTCAAGAAAATAATAGCATGGGAAGATAGAGGGGAGTACGGGGAGTCTCACCACGGCTAAACCAAAGGCGGGAAGGGAGCGGGTGCGGCGGACCACGGCGGGAGGCGGACGAGTTCACCAGTGGGACGCTGCCGCGCGGTAGGGCGACTCACGAGCGAGAATGGAGTGGGGAGAGGCAGCGGGGGAGGCAGTGAAGGGGGTCCGGCTCTCTCTTTTGAAGGCCGGGCGCGGGGGGAGGCTCCCACGTCGCGCGGGGAAGTGGGCGCGGGTGGCGGTTGCCACGACCGAGCAAGGCGCGGGGGGGGGGGGAGGTTAGGGGAGGAGCTGACGGGTGGGCCCGGCGCGTCGGTGGCACAGAGGAAGGCAGGCGCGGCAACGGCTGCCGCTCAGCTGGGCTGGGCCGCGGCCCAGGAGAAGGAGCGCGGGGGAGGGCGAGCGGCTGAGGGAGTTGGGCCAACGGGCCGAAAACAGAGAAGTGAAAGCGGGAAAGATTTGTTTCATTTTCCTTTTTCAAATTTGATTTTCAAATCACATTTCCAAATGATTTTCAAATCCTTTCAAAAATTTATCAAAACCACTCATCACAAAAATACTTGTGCAACAGCATGCATGCATGAACATTTTCTAACCTTATGATTGATTTTAATTTCCCAAAAATTTTATTATTCCCTAAATTTGAATGCACAACAAATTCATATTTAAATCAAATTTGTCTATTTTTAAATAATACAAAAATTTAGGGTCACAACTGTCCATTCAATCCCACACTTTGTAATATTAAAAATCATCCACATGATACAATAGCCAATGTTATTAGATCAACGCCATTGAATAATTCATTTTGCAGGGCTCTGGTGGGGGCCAGGATAAACTCAATGAATAGAAAGACTTAGTAGCTAAGATTATCCGTATCAATTTAACTGATGAGAGATATTTGTTTATTTTGAGCTTACATAACATTGGTCAATTTACAGTGGTCTATGTATCTTCACAACAAAGAATACAACCTTCTCTCATGAATCGATTTGGAGGTTAAAAGTTCCTTTCCTTTGGTATCTCCATCGGGAGGTAATTTTAACAAAAGACAACCTAACTAAGAGGAATTGGAAAGACAGTCAAAAGTAGTGTTTTTGTAATTGTAGCAAAACCATGAAACATCTTCTTTTATTGTTATGGTGCCTAGACAATATAGAAGACTATCTATATAGCTACTGGGTCAATCCCTCCTAGCTCTATATACTAGACAAAGGAGTCTTTCTGATTAGCGAACAAAAATTAAAGACCATACTCACTACTACACAAAAACTTATCCCAGGCATTTCAAAAATGGGCTCCGAGGCGGTTGGGCCGGTTGCCCGCCTCGGTTATTCGAGGCAGGGCAGCCGACCCAGCAACCGCCTCGGTTAATGCTTAATCGAGGCGAGCAACGTAAGCGAACCACCTCGGTTAACGCCTACTAACCAAGACGGTTGCCCTAACTCAACCACCTTTATGTTGCCCACCTCGGTTAATCCTAGGCTCATATAAAAGCCAAAGTTAGGGTTCTCTTCTGCATTCCTCTCCCCACTCCCCCACCAGCCGACGGCACCATGCTCTCCCCCACTCTCAATCTCTCTCTCTCTCTCCACTCTCTCCCTTGTTGCGGCGCCCCTCCATAGCAGGCAGTGACGCCCCTCCCCACTCCCTCTCTCCTTTCTCTCCATAGTAGACAGTGGCACGAGGCTGGGCGGCGCACGGTGGCGTGCGGCGCGGGGTGGTGCGGTGGCGTGCGGTCGCGGTGGCGCGTGGGTTGGACGGCGCGGCTAGGTGCGGTGCTGGGTGGCACGCGGCATGGGGTGGTGCAGCGGCGTGTGGCCACGGTGGCGCGCGGGTTGGACGGCGCGGCTAGGTGCGGTGCTGGGTGGCACGCGGCATGGGGTGGTGCAGCGGCGTGTGGCCACGGTGGCGCGCGGGTCTAGGCAGCGCGAGGCTGGGCCGTGGAGCAGGTGCACGCGATGATGGTGGAATAAACAAAACAAAATATGGGCCTAATATCTACAGGAAATGTTACTATAAAAGCTCAGTAATACCACCATCGATTACACGAAACCAGGATTGTGGAGTACCTACGAGCTCAAGAGACCAGAAAACCAAAATCATATGAACTAGAGACAGTTTTGTGGCTGCATTTCCTTTGGTGCTATTCGGCCTTCCTATAGGCTATGGGCCTAAAACGGCAAGCCTATGTTGTGGCCCAGAGGCCAGGGTGGGCTGCTGACCCAGGCGGCCCAATTCGCATTCGCTTGGTGGAGAATGTAGTAATGTCGTGGCAGTTTCTGCCTCCGCTGCTCAGTCAATGTCTTTTTGATCCAAAAGCCACGCCTGTTGCAAAAAAAAAAAAACCCTACCAAAATATACAGGCAAACAAAAACTGACGGCTGCTGCACGCATCTTGTTTTTTCATAAACTTTTTTCAATTCAATTCGAGGTGACACGCAGACGCAGCGCACCTGGACACCTGGTGCCTCCTGTCCGTCCTAGCTACCAGTAACAGCATGAAAATGAAATAAACTATGGTGATCTTCCAATAAGCACATGTCAAATTAATTTGTTTGGCTATTTTGGTAGTTTTCTGCTACAAACAATCGAACACAGATTAGACACACCTAGAATCTTCCAACCATTCCCTTTCGCTGAAATTTGGTTTACGCTGATGCTTATGCTAGTTTGATGTGAGAGGAAAACACTATTAGTTCGCTGAAACGTATTGCTTAAGTAATGCTGCAGAACAAGATGTCACACCCTGTCTACCCGACAATAAGGAGGGGAAACAGAAATCAAAACATACTATTAAAATGCAGCACATACCAATCCAAAAATTCTGAAACCTCATGTTTGCAGTCTCTGCTTGAGGCTTGAGGTGTTGGATTTGGGTAGAAGAACTTGGTGGCCAAATATCTGTGGATCGCCCGCGTGGAGTGCAAACACTGAACAGGTGAGTGTACAAGTCGCGCTTTCCCTGCCTCCAGATAGCAGAGTGAGATCTATGGCCGTCATCGTCTCCACGTCAAGCGGCAAACCATCCCCTAGCTATATCTCATCTCCCCAAGCTCTCCCCTTTCTCCCGGTCCCGCCTCCCGCCTCCCGCCTCCCACCTCAGTACCTCACCCACCCCACCTCCAAGAACTACTCATCAGCCATGGCGCCGCCGTCGGTGTCGTCCTCTCACCTCCTCATCACCGCCTCGCTCCCAAAGCCGAAACCTTCATCTCTCCGCCCGCCGCGGCTCCCTCTCGCCAAGCCCCTCCCCGCGGCGGCGCTCCTCGCTCTCGCCGCCTCACCCGCGCTCGCAGCCGACGCGCCTGCCCCCGCCCCGGCCCCGGTCCCCGCCCCCGCGCCGGCGCCCGAGCTCCAGGCCGAGGCGCCCACCCCGACCGCCAACCCCTTCTCCAACTCTCTCCTCACGGCGCCCAAGCCCTCCGCGGCGGCCTCCGACCTCCCCGAGGGCGCGCAGTGGCGCTACAGCGAGTTCCTGTCCGCCGTCAAGCGGGGCAAGGTGGAGCGCGTGCGCTTCACCAAGGACGGGGGCCTGCTCCAGCTGACCGCCGTCGACGGCCGCCGCGCCACCGTCGTGGTCCCCAACGACCCGGACCTCATCGACATCCTGGCCACCAACGGCGTCGACATCTCCGTCTCCGAGGGCGAGTCGGCGGGGCCGGGCGGGTTCGTCGCCTTCGTCGGCAACCTCCTCTTCCCGTTCCTCGCCTTCGCGGGCCTCTTCTTCCTCTTCCGCCGCGCGCAGGGCGGGCCTGGCGCCGGCCCCGGCGGGCTCGGCGGGCCTATGGACTTCGGCCGCTCCAAGAGCAAGTTCCAGGAGGTGCCTGAGACGGGCGTCACGTTCCTCGACGTCGCTGGTGCGGACCAGGCCAAGCTCGAGCTGCAGGAGGTCGTCGATTTCCTCAAGAACCCCGACAAGTACACCGCGCTCGGAGCCAAGATCCCCAAGGGGTGTCTCCTCGTCGGCCCGCCTGGGACTGGGAAGACCCTCCTCGCGCGTGCCGTCGCTGGGGAGGCCGGGGTGCCCTTCTTCTCATGCGCGGCCTCTGAGTTCGTCGAGCTCTTCGTCGGTGTCGGTGCCTCCAGGGTGCGCGACCTCTTCGAGAAGGCCAAGGCCAAGGCGCCCTGCATTGTCTTCATTGATGAGATTGATGCCGTCGGGAGGCAGCGTGGTGCCGGACTTGGTGGGGGTAATGACGAGAGGGAGCAGACCATTAACCAGCTCTTGACGGAGATGGATGGCTTCGCTGGCAACAGCGGTGTCATTGTGCTTGCTGCCACCAACAGGCCCGATGTGCTGGACTCGGCGCTCCTGCGGCCAGGGAGGTTCGATAGGCAGGTCACCGTTGACAGGCCAGATGTTGCCGGACGCGTCAAGATTCTTGAGGTCAGTGATGAGCACCTTTTGCTACTAACCTGCAAATTTGTGCTTTGCTAGCAGCTGATATGCTTCTGAATGAATTTGTTTATAAACCTGCGTAGAGCCCCCACTGAAGATACTTGCATTGGTTAAGTGACATTGATGCAGTTAGTCTAGCAAACGGTACTTCCTTCCTTGGAAATTGATACACAGATAAAAAAATTGAATCTTTGCAATAGTTAGCCTGGACATTGGAGACGCTCCACATCTTCTTAGAGTGTTATAAGATGTTGGGTCATAAGTAATTTCATTAGTGGAAATAGGGCTAGATACTTGCATTGGTTAAGTGACATTGATGTAGTTGGTCTAGAAAAGGGTACTTCTACTTCCTTGCATGGAAATTGACAAACACAGATAAAAAAATTGAATCTTTGCAATAGTTAGCCGGATGCTGGAGACGCTCCACATCTTCTTAGAGTGTTATAAGATGTTGGGTCATAACTAATTTCTTTAGTGTAAATGGGGCTAGATATTTGGCAGTTGGCTGCCCCTTAAATTTATAAGTAATCAGTGTGATTTGTTAAATCTACCAACACCATGGTTCTTTGTATCGAATAACAGAACAAATGGTTCATATCCTTATAAGATTAGAACATATGTTGTTTACTAGCTTTGTGAGTTCCAACCGCTATGCCCTTAATGTATCTCCATCTACTTAGGCCCGGCCCTGGGGGCGGGCGAGCGGGGCGGCCGCCCTGGCCCCCCAAGCCGGCAGGGCCCCCTGCATGTATACGGTGTAGGAGTAGCCGACAAGCCCTGTCCTGTATACGGTGTAGGATTAGTATGTTTTTTTTCTTGAAACGTGTAGCAGTAGTATCTTGGTATTTGGCCAAAGTACCAACAAGTGGAGGCAGCTTATATGAGAGGCCACGAGCCCAGGAGCAACATGCGCATCAATTCATGGACACTATTGTATGCCTTGTAGGGTATATATGCTTTGAGCTAGTTTTCAATTACTAAATATATTTTAAAAATTCCAACAATCTTCCATAAATGTATTTCAAAACAAATGCTTCCTCTGTCCAAGAAAGAATCGAACTATGAGATACGTGCCAGTTAAAATGGTTCATATTTGACCAAGTTTCTAGTGAATAGTATTCACATTTATGTCTCTAAGTCAATTTGTTATGAAAATAAATTTCATAATTGATCTAATGGTATTCATTTGATATTATAAACATTGGTATCTTTTATCTATAAATTGGTCAAACTTAATGAGATACTAAAACGTGACACTATACTAGAATTGCATTCTTTCTTGGATGGAGGGAGTAATATTAATCCTGATAGCAAAGACCTTACAGTAGATAATAATTTGGACGTCGATGATGATAATAACCAGTATGTGACAGGATAATTTTTTTTGAAAGTGTACGGTGCAAGGAGAATATGTAATACATGTTACTTGGCTTAGCATCCAAACTGAGGACCTCAATTTTAAGTCTTGCCCTGGGCCTCCAAAATCTCAGGGCCGGCCCTGCATCTACTCCTGCTAACCGTTCTATGTACAAGCTATACTAGCATGCACAAAGTTATTTTTTTAAAAAGAAAAACCTTGATTTTTCCCAGCATTCTGAGTTCATTTTAAATGTATACTTGAACTTACAAGTCATGTTGTTTTTATCAAATAGGTCCACTCCCGAGGAAAGGCTTTGGCGAAAGATGTCGACTTTGAGAAAATTGCTAGGAGGACCCCTGGTTTCACTGGTGCTGACCTCCAAAACCTCATGAATGAGGCTGCCATCCTTGCTGCTCGCCGTGATCTTAAGGAAATTAGCAAAGATGAGATCTCTGATGCTCTTGAGAGAATCATTGCTGGGCCGGAGAAGAAAAATGCTGTTGTTTCTGAGGAGAAGAAGAGACTTGTCGCTTACCATGGTAAATGTTGTCAAATTATATTATAACAAGAAGTTTGAATCTGCTTGTGGGGCTCAAGTTCCTAATCTGTTATTGAACTTTGGAATTTGCAGAGGCTGGTCATGCTCTTGTAGGTGCCCTCATGCCAGAGTATGATCCGGTTGCTAAGATTTCCATCATTCCTCGTGGCCAAGCTGGTGGACTCACATTCTTTGCTCCAAGCGAAGAGAGGCTAGAATCTGGATTGTACAGCAGGAGCTATCTTGAGAACCAAATGGCTGTAGCCCTTGGTGGCAGGTGCTCTTTCTTGAAAACTTTGTTCATTTCTGCACCATTAACTGTTGCTGTTGCGCATAGTGATGGACTGTGTGAGCTAATCCTCATGGTTTGCAGGGTTGCTGAAGAGGTGATCTTTGGCCAAGAAAATGTGACAACAGGAGCTTCCAACGACTTTATGCAGGTGTCACGTGTCGCAAGACAAATGGTCGAAAGATTTGGATTCAGTAAGAAGATCGGCCAAGTTGCGATTGGGGGACCAGGTGGAAACCCTTTCTTGGGGCAACAGGTATGCCACTGTAACTAAAATGGACTTGCAAGAATAATTTTGTTAGCCTGGAATTAAGAACATGTAAAATCAACCGAAGAACTAGGCATGCAAACTCCAACAATGGCAGCATATGTGCTCACCAATGCTTGTCTCCATTTGCTCGGTTCCCAGAAATCTCCACCAGCATCTAGGGAAGGTCATTTTCTACATGTTCTGTAGTGCCTACTTACCTTCATGAACACTGCAACCTGGATCCCCGTGTAATGTGTTTGCATAACACGCCACTTGTATACTGCCAATTCTGTCAGTATCACTTTGTACCAACAGTGTGAAACTGTGAATAGGCATGTATCCCATTTTGTGTGGCTGCTGTGACCCTGGTTGCCCTGCCTAACACGGAAATATCTCATCTACATTAGCTTTCTTAAAATTTCGCTGGCTAACTCTTAGCCAGTCAGAATAGTAGTCTGACAAGTGTTCACATTTCCTAGCACCAGTTTGAAGGGCAATCTGTCAAATATTCACATTTGTTTTCTCACAGATGTCAAGCCAGAAGGACTACTCGATGGCGACCGCGGATGTTGTGGACGCTGAGGTGAGGGAACTCGTGGAGAAGGCCTACTCTAGAGCAACGCAGATCATCACCACGCACATTGACATCCTCCACAAGCTCGCCCAACTCCTGATCGAGAAGGAGACCGTGGACGGGGAGGAGTTCATGAGCTTGTTCATTGACGGCCAGGCTGAGTTGTTTGTGGCTTGAGAATTGAGATATCAAGGCGTGCTGCTAGCTAGCTCGTCGGGGTGTTTTGAGTGATTTGCACGAGAGCAATCACAAAGGGATGAAAATGGAGAGCCCAGCTTGTAGGAACCACATTGATGTAGCCAAAGATGTTTTTGCATACCTGTATAGTAGTTGATTGTAAAAAGCATCTACTGACTTTGAGCAAGTAAAATGTTACTGCTTACAATTATAGCACACGTTCGACCTGTCGCCTCTGAAAATAAATATTGCTCATCTCATGCTACTGGGCTATATTATATGACTACGTATAAATGGACAAGTAAGTTTAAACGTGATGATGTCCTTTTTATATATTTTTCTGTACCCTAACAAGTTTTGTTTGGGAGTTCAGGAAAGTGCGAAGATAAGTTTAGGAAAGTGCGAAAATAAGTGAATGCAGTCTGTAAAAAGAAAACAAGAATAAGTCTCAGAGCTTCACTTTTTCGCTTCGTACAGGTTTGTTTGGCAGGGATTTTGTATAAAAAGAAAAAAAGAATTAATGAGAACATAGATGGTTAGGATGGATAGCCACAGCTCCCATCTTTGGTGGACAGATTCGCTTCCCTTGTCCATACTACAGACTTCAGAAATCAGGGTCACTCAAAATGATAACTTTTAACATGAGTTACCTTCCCCCTCGTTCCTCTCGCTCTCACACCCTCTCATGAATCATTGTGATTAACCTTACACAATCACAATCATTGGAAGGTGAGTTTTTTTACATGAAATGTTTGTTCATCTTTGCATCCCCTTAGTTACTGAGAGTTCAGAAAGAGAAATGGAGAGTTCGGCAACTTATAGGAACCACATTGATGTACGCACTCAAAGATGTTTTTGCATACTTGTCTAGTCTGTTCCCTGTAGAAAGTAAAAGTAAACGTTACTGCTTAATGTTATAGGGCAACTTAACTTACTGAAATGGCCCATGCTGTGAAAATAAATCTGATTATGCTGATGTTATTTACGCACAACATATACGTGATGTATAACCGCACTAGGTTGTTGCTATTGAAGAGAGACGAAGGCGCCTATATAGATTGGACAGTGGTGAAACCAGTATCCATGGAGGCGTGGATGTTTCTGATGCGTTCATCTCTAGTGCCACATAAAGTGCAACTGTTTCCAAAAGATTAAAAACCTGCAACCGATCCAACATGACTGCAACATGACACTACATAAACAACGTTTTCAGCGATTGCACATGAATTCATTGGGAGAAATGACAATCCAGGAGGCATCACCAGAGCTAGTACGAACCTAAAAGGCAGAAGGTTTGTTTCGAGCATTAGATAAATATAAATAACCAAACGTGTAGTTACATAGCTTCATATATAGGCAGTTTAAGGAGCCAAGTCATTTTTTCTTTCAAAAAAAGAAGCCAAGTCATTTGAAGCAACAATATTTCATTCCAAACCAACAGTGATGGAAATATAGTTGAATGTACCTCTGGTGACTTGTCTTTTTGGGTTGCACTCGTTCATCCTTCGAATAGATCTTGCACCATCTCTTCCAGCTCACGGGGACCCACTTTTGCGGTGGTAACATTGTTATCCTCTATATATCTTGTGTAGCGTGGAACGATTTTCTCGGTTATAGCTATGCGCAGGTTTTTTCTCAGCTCAGGATTTGGGACCTTCCACATCTTATGAGTGGTGTAAGTCTTCTGAAACTCAGACTCAAACTTAGACAGCGAGGAGTAGTTTTTGTGGAAGCAAAGAGGTGTAGGATCCAACAAGCATGACAACACCGGTGCCCAAGATACATATAGATAGCTGTCCATATAGTCATTGACTTTAAAAGTTAGGTGTATAAAACCAAATTCTTGAAGATGAGAATGCTGGAGCCGCTCCAGCATGAAGTATGAATTATTGAGCAAGAATAAGAATCTGAGGCCTTGATCTGAAAATGATTTTGACAGACTGACAAGCTTTTGTTCCAGAGACGACACCATCTTCAGGATCATGCTGTCCAAAGTGTCGTGCCGTGTCCAAACTGAGTGATCTTCAAGTAGTATTGAAACCAAAGTTGAGCGGTTGTCCAGCAGGAAGGTGATAAGGTCCATTGCTGACCGAGTGACCTTGTGAACGTCGGATGATCCTTGTGGAGTTATATTAACAGACATGTCCTCCATCAACTCCATGATACGAGTACTAATCTGATCCAATGTGCTACATATAACCTCACATGCTTTGGCATCCTTTGCATACAAGAGGATGAGCATCTCGTCTCTGATCCTTCCAGTTTCTGTATTTGCTGGCGAAAGGAATGACACCTTGATTTGGGATAAGGCCTTGGACAGAGCATTGTGCACAAGCAAGAGGATACTGATCTTCTGGTATAGTGCCCGCGCCCCATTGGCCATGAGATTTTCACAAGTGATAGTATTGCCATCCAGATGAACTATGACGTCAACAAAAGCGACCATTTTCAACATGGTTTCTTTGACAAACCGTGCAAACTGGAACTGGTCCAGATTATTACAACTCTTAGACTCAGCTTCTTCTTCCAGAGCCGAAGAACGGAAGGTTTTCATGATCTTGCCAAGAGCCCGGATCCAGATCTGCGCATCAGCAGAAGTATGCTGGAGTATCCCTGCAGATGCACCATCAGTGAGGTGGAGGTGGAGAACCCAGCCAACGCCCAGCTCCCTGAACCACCTCTCCAGGACACTCATGTCGCCGCCGTTGGTGCTGCAATCCGCCGCCGATGGCGCACCTACGAGGAATTCCTCGACAAAGAATTCCTCGACAAGGCTTCTAATGTCCTCTGCATCTTCACGGGGAACGTCCTCGTCACCATCGACCTCCAAATCGAAGAGCGTGGCCGCCTTCTCCGCAGAGACGGTAGAGGAGTGGCAAGAGGCGCTAGATGTGTAGGCAATTGAGACTATGTACCTGATCTGGAGCTGCTAACGGTGGATAGACCAGATCCAGTCTCCCCGCGGTAGCTCCAGCAAGACCCGCCGCCGCCATTCCCACCCTCCATGCTAAACTAGCCAGCTACTACCTCTAGCAACTGGCGATCTGCAGAGTGAAGCTGAGCCGATGTCTGTTGAGTGTTGACTTACTCCTCACGGGCTCAGGGAAGAACTAAACAAGGGACGGAACATCTGAAGAAGCTCTCGACATGCGTTGGCTTATGGCTACTCCTTCCCGATGTTTTCTCTTCCCTCGAAAGGACGCGTTGTCGTACCATCCAAGCCATCTAGGTCTCCCCTAGGTCTTTGTGCAAGGACCCTTGACTCCGGAGGCGAATTATGAGACCCGGTCCTTTCTTAGGCCTTGTTTACATGTCAAATTTTCTCCTAAGGTACCGTTTAGATGCCAAAAATTTTGCCAAATTTTTCAGATTTTTCATCACATCGAATCTTTGGACGCATACATGAAGCATTAAATATAGATAAAAAATAAAACTAATTACACAGTTTAGACGAAATGGACGAGACAAATCTTTTAAGCCTAATTAGACCATGATTGGACACTAATTGCCAAATAACAACGAAACTGCTACAGTTACATTTCGCCAAAAATTTCGCCAACTAAACGCAGCCTAAATTCTATTATACAAAAAGAATTCTCCATCACATCAAAATATCGACACATGCATGGAATATTAAATGTAGATGAAATCAAAAACTAATTGCACAGTTTAGTTGTACTTTGCGAGACAAATCTTTTGAGCCTAATTAGTCAATGTTTGGACAAAAATTCACAAATACAAACGAAATGCTACAGTAGAGAATCTGTTACTATACAGATTTTGGACCTCCAAAATCGGACCAACTAAACACGACCTTAATTAGAGAGGCCGTCGTCTTTACATGACATGTGGCATTCATACTAAGACTACCCGCAGTGGTACTCTAAAGCTTTAGAGTATGAATATAGAGTAAAAACTGCTGCACTTAAAGTATGAATATAGAGTAAAAACTGCTGCACTGGGTACTCTAAAACAATACTCTTACTTTCTCTCACTCTATATTTAGAGTAGTACAGTGCTTACTCTATAGTGTGCAGTGACGGACCCCACTAGCTAAACAAAGGAAAAAATGCTATAACTCACAAACCAAAAATCCAAATTAAATTTTGATTGCACCATTAAATTCGTCTCAATAAATCCTTCAAAACTAGATCACACATGGATATATTTAGATAAAGTGACAAGTGGGTCCCACAGTGGATAGAGTGGATAGAGGATGATATAGAGGATGGATGGGTGCGGGAGAATTGAGTATAGAGGAGAGAATCTTGCTGAGTAGGACGTATAGAGGATGAATATAGAGGTCCATAAGTGCGGATAGCCTAATCTCAAAGTAATGGCTTTCCCATCTATATTATTTTTCCATAAGTGACAAGTTGGATTTAGTATCAAGAAGTGCCACATTAAACACAGTGCTGGAGGGTCCGAGCATCCATGTACAAATTTATGACTCTCTAGGACACTGCTAAAGCGTGTTATATTGAATATTTTCTCTACCTTAATACAAAGACATGCAAACCTTTGGCGTGATCGACAAAAAAAAATGTATTCTGTCTGCAGTAATGAAGGTCACAAGAACAATAATCCAAACTATCAACCAAAGAAAGAATGTGCTTCAACAAGGACATGTTGGAAAGTCTACAAACATCTTTTGGGTCATCAACATGTGCATATTGTTTATAAATGGTTATGGAAGTCTGCTTGCCAAAACAAGTGGAAATTTTTCTTCAAGCTAATACTGAAGGATCGGTTGAGTACCAGGTCCCTTCTCAGAAGGCGTCATATGCACCTCCCAGAATACAACTGTGCTTCTGTATGTTGAATGTCGAGGAAGATCTCCTTCACCTTCATTTTCATTGTCCTTATGCTCAGGCCTGTTGGTTTTCTCTCAATGTTTATCTACCAAGCTTGGGCCATATGGATTATGTGCAACATCATCTTTAAGAACATTCCTCATTCAGTTCAAAGGTGCAAGTTAGTTTTCAAGAAAGAGTTTGCTTTAGTTATACTAAGAGCAAGAGCAACACTTCATCTTTCTATAGATTTATGGCTCGACAAATATGTGTAATTTTAGCTATTTCTTTTTGACCTTTTTTGTTTCTTGATTTGACTTTGTAGCCCTCTTTAACTTTTTTAGTATTTGTATAAATTTCCAGCAGGGGTTTTAACCCCTCCTGTTCCATTAAAAAAACAAGGACATGTTGCAGTGCTCGTATTAAATTCTATGTTTCACGATAAGGGATATCGTCAATGCAAAAGGTCATCGCCTCGTTCGGCTGGCTGATGGCTGGTGGCTGGTGCTGATTTATTGTGAGAGAAAAATACTGCTGGCTGGCTGGTGGCTGCTAGCTGGTGCTGAATTGGTGTGAGAGAAAAGCACTGCTGGCTGGCTGGGAGCCAGCCAGCCGAACAAGGCCCATACTCCCTCACAATCATATCTTGTAAGCCCTGATAAGACATTGTAGACTATGCTTGTTTTGGGAATGTCATGTGTTGACACTACATGACAAAAAAAAATCAGAAATGCCTTTTGCTCCTATTCTTGGAACAAATCATCATAAGCAAGCTATTGTTTTAGGAGCTGCACTATTATTGATGAAAGTGCTGAGTCATTTGTTTGGGTATTTAGTAATTTTCTGAAAGCAATGTCTGGGAAGCAACAGGTTACAAAGCAACGCAACGCTAGTGTGATGACTTACTAGTCATCTTCACACATATACTACATCCATTTCAATACGCAAGGTGTTCTAGTTTTGCCCTGCATCAAGCGCGCGTGCTCTCTCTCTCTATAACTTATCTAGGATTGTAGAAAATGCATCAAGTTAATTTCGTTGAATCTGCCATGAGATATGTGTTGAAGGTTGCATGTATTTGGCATTGTACTACATGCTAATACATTTTTCTTTAGTTTTGATCAAAGTATGTGAAATTTGACTCACTGCTTAGCAAAGGCAGAATGCTGTGGAAATTAGTTTTTTTCTGAAATTGTTTGGGCTTGAGAAAAGGTCATGGGCCTGCGGAAGAGGCCCAGTAGGGCTTGGCTGAGACAGAGAGGTGAGAGGACACACAACACAGAACAGGGGAACGCCAACAGCACCCCTCTCGTTCGTATCGGTGGGAGCGGCGGCGGCAGCGGCGATTCTCGTCGCGCGCAGGAACAGAAGTCAGGAAGCGAGACCATTTCTCCGTGCGCCTCCCATTGGTTCCGTTTGCCTTGTCCCTTGAATCCAGCGAAGATTGCCGGCTTGCAGCGAGGTATCTCTCGATGTCTGTCTCAGGGGAGAAAAGGAAGGCTGCTTCATCCAGTCCTGGAGCCTGGAGGTGTAGTACTGAGCAGCTGCTGCATGACTGAATGAGAAGCTCAAGTCCTCAACATGGTGTGGAGTGTGCTACGTCATGCGTGCCCAAGGGCCACTACATCTCCGTCTTCCTTGTTGGGCGAGAGCGAGACCACGGCACAAATAGCGGCAACTGATTGCTCTGCCTTCTCCACAGCTTTCAGTCTCCCTTGTTTGTTCCTAACGTGAGTATTCTCATCTCATCGAATTCCTCAGATTATTTCTTTATATGCTTGTGGTCATGTGATGTTAAGTTGGTTCCCAATTTTGCCTTTAACCAGTAGCCTCATTTCTTTCTGGTTCTAGTAGTAATGCTACAAAGGTGCTAAAGTTGATTATTGATTACAGCATCCTAATCTTATCTTACTGTTCAGAACTGATCCTAGCACTTTGGGCCTTAGGCACATTGTTGGTCTTTTTTTTTCCTGGAACAAGTCTGTTCGGTGCTACTTTGTTTAAACATTGCTGTTTGGCTGAATGCAAAATATACATGTCTGAATTTGTTTGGATAGAAATTTAGTATGAACAATGCTAGTTGATTCCTTATGCTTATAGTGCATGATTTAGGGAGATCATGGTTCAAAAAGGACTTACTTGCATACATAAATGACTACTTTGTCTCATTATTATCAGATTGACTCTTGTGTTGTGGAGGCTACAAATTCAATCTCTAGTACACATCTGCTGAGGGTACCAACATGATAAAAATTTCCAAGCAACAATGTTTTATTGCAAACCCAAAACAGAAAATGAAAGGTGCATGAAAACAGAAGTAGCTGGCAACTTGTCTTTTCCATGGTGCACTTGTTTTGTTCATCCTTCGAATAGCTCCTGCAGCATCTTCTCCAGCTCCTGAGGAGTGACTCCTGGGGTGATCCTATTGTTATCCTCCAAGTATTCCGTAAAGCCTGTAACGACTTCCTTGATGATGACTTCACGCAGCCTTTTCCTCAGCTCAGGGTCCGGGACTTTCCAGAGCTTTTGCGCAGCGTAGGTCGACTGAAACTTGGACTCGAACTTTGGCAGCAGTGAGTCTCTCGTGAAGCAATGAAACTTGGTATTGTGCAGGCATTTCAACACCGGTGCCCAAGACACCTGGAGATAACTCTGTATGTATCTGTCGATTCTGTTAGTGAGGCTGTTCAAAAACCTTAAGTATGTGAGGTCATGGAGATGGGGAGGCCAACTTGTGTCGAGCAGCTGCCGTATGAGGTAGGAGTTGTTGATCAGGAAGATGAACCTGAGGCTCTGGTCTGTGAATGACTGTGAAACTCTGGCAAGCTTTTCCTCTAGGGAACCGATTACCTCCATTGTCAGGGTAGTCAAAGAAGACGTATCTCCCTGGTGACTTGCATAATTCGCGGGGAGCAATGCTTCAGTGGACAACACGATATTGATATAGTTTATGACAGACCGAGTGACCTTGTGGATAGCGGGTGATGATTGCAGCAGGGTCGTCTGAGTAGCACCCGTTGCCAATGCCCCTGGAGAGGAGTCGTCGTCGTTGTCGTCCAAGGACGGAGTGACAGCAGTTCTGATGTGATCAAATGTGTCCCGTATGGCCTGATCCAGCTTACCCAGTTGTGCTGACAAGAGGCCTCCGATATCTTCAGCTACCTTTGTGGACTGCACGTAGGGTGAGGAACAGAAAGCCATCATGATCTGTTCTGAGGCTACGGAGAGAGCATGGCGCACATCTAGCAGTGCCCGGACCTTCTCAGCTGCCCGCACCACACTGCTAGAAGTAGAAGAAACATGCTGTTGGCTGGTGGCACCATCAACACTCAAAGGATCAAGAGCAACAATCGCGTCAACAAAGGTGAGCATCTTCAGCAAGGTTGCCTTGACAAACCGTGCAAATTCAGGAACTGCAGCCGGTGGCCCAACGGTTGCTTCATCGTCGCTGTAAAGTCCACTCAAGCATCTCCATACGGATGTGCGGATCACCTGCAGAGCCAGGATCCAACTCTGCATCTCCCGCGGGACCAAGATCCTCTGCCCAGACGCACCAAGCTCAGGCTCAGCAGGACGGAGAAGCCAGGCGACGTGCAGCTCCGAGAGCCACCTGTCCGGGGCAGTGGCGTTGCTGCCATCGGCACCAGCACAGAGTTCTTCAACCAGGCCCCTCATGTGCCGGCGCGTCTTCACAACCTCCTGCCGCTCCATGGCACTCTCTTCCTCCTCGTCTCTGATGGTGTTCTCGGAGGTGGAGAGAGTCATGGTGGTACGGGTACCTGAAGTGGTGGTGGTGCTGATGCTGCCAAAAATCGGCTGCCGAGCGCCGTAGCCGCGCCCGGCGGATGAAACCTTCTTGGACCTCCATGCTCTTCGCCAGATCGCCGCCATCCTTGCTGCTCGAAATCTCTGTGTGTGGATTGGATTTGTTGATGCTGCTGCGCACGCACCCGGCACCCGGCCAGAATCGATCAATAACCTGCAGAGGGACCGTAAACGATCGATCAAAGGTTCATCGAGTCCGGCCACCTCAAAAAGGTAGTATCACACTGCTCGATCTGACCCGTGCTCTCCCATTTGGAAACATCTCACAGCGCGTAGCATAGGCGTAGGGTGTTGTTGACCTTGACTTCCTAACGGGCCGGGCCGGGCCGGGATAGGTGTGGCAGTACTTGCCCCTAAGCCCAGCCTGCTAGACTGATAATAGGAGGGCTCATTTCGTGGGCTCATGGAAGACGGTGGGCCTTCCGTACTACTTGTGCAATTTCAGAATAATCACGTCAATGGCTGTAGGCTGTAGGCTAGTGAGTAGCGACACCCTGCAGAGGATCTACCGGGCACTACTACTAGGGGCTTGTGTCGATTCAGGAGTAAATAAGTGTTGTGTCCCAAGCGTTTCATCTCTAGTGCCACATAGATTCCAACTAATCCAGCACAACATGGCATCAAAAATGAAAATGTTTGCTTGAGCGACGTTTGGAGTTGAACACGAATTTGGAGAAATTTACAATCCGGATGCTTCCTTCGAAGAGAGAGAAGAGCAATATAATATAAATCCGGATGCTAGCACAAGGCTCGAACATAAGCCATATCAAACAAGGTTTTAATGTGACAATGGATGAGGGCCAGAAAAGGAGGGCGACGCCTAACTCACTCTTGCTCCGGCGGTCAGGCGGTCGTTGCAGCAGACGGCAGTCGCCGCTGAGCCTGACGCTGGTGACGCAGACGAAGATGACGACCGACGCTGCAAGGAGGGCCGCGAGGCTCTTTCTCGTGATGTGGCGATGGTTGTGGAAGTGTCTCTACGCCCAAAGCCAGTTCATGGTGTCCAAGGTGTCCTTCCGGATCAAGGCGCTTTGGCCGTGGGGGGTATATATGGCCATGCAGCCCGAGGCCTGGTGTTTTGGCCCAGCCCGAGCACGGCCCGAGTGACCAGGCCATGCCTGGGCCACATCCTAGCCACGCGGCACGGCCCGTTCCAACGGTCGGCTCGGTGCCGGCCCGGTGCCCCCAACGGCCATAATGGAGGTGGAGCGTGGAGGCGGCCCAGCCCACGAAGCCGACGCATGCCGCACGTGCGCGTATATAAGCCGACGCCGCAGATGTCCCCCCCCAACCCTAACCCTAATCACAGTTCCCCCAATCCCCCGCCGCGCACCGCTCTCGCTCTCACACTCGCCTCGCGAACTCAATCTCGCTCTCGGCTCCGGCTCTGGTGACCTCGACCGTCCCCATCGACCATCTTCCCCGGCTCTGGTGATCTCGCCGCCGCTCCTCCAACTCACCTTGAGTTCATTGACCCTCCTGTCTCCTCCCTCTCCCTCCTCTCCCTTCCTCTCCAGCTCTCCTCTCGCTCCCGGTGAACTATGTGAGTTCGTGTTCTTGCCTAGTCCCTCCGCCGCTCGCCGTTGTTTCTAATCGGTGCCTGTCTGTCTATCTCCTCTGGCCTCTCCCTCTCCGGTTCTGGGCTCCGGTGGCGCAAGTACGTCTCTCTAACCCTAACCCTAGATCTGGCCTCTCTCTCTCTCACAGTCTCACTCCTTTGTCTTCTGCGTGCGCAGGTTGGTGCCTGATGCTGCGTCTTTCTCCTCTGGAGTAGACATGGCACGACGCCCGCCTGAGTGACTGAGTTAGTCTTTTGCCGTGACCGTGAGATGAGTGAGTGATCTGTGGACTCACTGTAATGTAATTTTGGGTGGTCTGGTGAGATGCCATTATGGATTGTAAGACATTAAGACCTAATTTTGAGCTGGCTGCACTCTTTTTCCTTTTTAGGGTTTCTCACAAGGTGAGTTTTACCTAGAAAGGTTTTTAATGAGGCAGCATTGCACAAAATAGCTCATTTTGATTATCATTTTCATGTTATCTTATCTGTTGTGGACTTGTGGTTGTGAACTTGTGATCTTTGATCAGTTTGATGTCTTGGTCAGTTGGTCACTTGGTCTTGGTCAGTTGGTCATATCTGTTGAGTTTGTGATGAAAATGATGAAGTCTTGTGAGTTTGTGAATTGTGATGAAAATGATGAAGTCTTGTGAGTTTGTGAATTGTGATGAAAATGATAAAGTCTTGGTCTTGGTCATATTATGTTCTTGTTATACTGTTGACTTGATGAAAATGATGAAGAACTTGGTGAAAATGATGAAGTGTTTCACAGTTTGAGCACTTGGTGATTTTTTGAGGTGTTTGCTGCTGACGGGCTGTGGGCCAGCACGACACGGTAAAATCGTCATGCTTGACAGGCCGGCACGGCACGAAAAATGGCCCACGGTGAACAACTGGTAAGAGCAGAAGAATCTTTGGCTTCAGGTAATAATCCTTGCTCTGGAGATCGCTGGCTTTCTGTGTCAGTGGTCTCGAAGTTGGTTCAGCGAAAGCTGGTTGGAATGCCATGGCAAGGGCCTTTGCCCTCTCCTCGAGTTTGTCCATCTAGAACTCTAGGAGACTTTGTTGCCAAGGCGACTTACCAGAAAGGGAGATCGCGTAGCAGGGCAACCTCGATGTCTCGGCCGGCATGAACGCCGGCGAGGTCAAGTCCGGCAAGGGAGGATTCACTTTCAAAAAATTTTGAAACTTTGAAATCTCAGTGCTTGGATCCGGTCTTTCTTCCCTTGATTCCCGCTTTGTTACCGGTCAGTACGACTGCGTGCATCACGCTGAGAGATCACGGAGAAGACAGCTCAGGGCGTACGTGAGTTTCCAAAGAAGATTGTTATTGGGCCTGGGAAATTTTTTCGGCCCACACCAGGCTTGTGTTCTTTGTTCGCAAGGACTGGAACCAGGAAAATCCTACCAGTGCCGCCGAAACCTACTCTCAAGACGCCACAAGCGAAGAAATCCTTTGCCGACGTGGTTCGCGAGGGGTCGACTATGGTGGCTCAAGGATCGGACAACAACAATGGGATGCCTCCTGCCAACTTTGTTGGTGCACAAGGTGGGGGAAGACCGGCGGGCTTCAACCCTGGTTTCAATTCAGGGTTCGGTGGAAGGGCTGGGGGCCGTGGCCGCTTCCCACCGCGCGGCCGGGGACGCCTATGGAGGACATGGTGGGTACGGCTATAACGGGTACAACGGTGGCTACCAAGGCTTCCATGGCCATGGCGAGTGGCACCAAGGCGGTGGACATGGTCGTCGAAATTGGCCAGACAACGCCGGTCAGAATCGTCAATAGCAAATGTCAGCACCAGGGAACCAGGCAGGGCATGTTGCAGCCCCATCTGGACCGCCAAACCCAGCGGCGACCTCAGCTGGGGACCTGCATACGATAGCCTCGGCTGAAAGCCTGCAGGCAGAGGCTTCAGCAGGGGGGATGCAGACCAGCCCCGGTACTGTTGCCAATCCGGCAACAGGCACGGGGAGAGAGACCCAGGCAGCTGGTACTCCAACATTTCAGACAATGGCAACAACGACGACTACGGTGGCAACTACTTCCAAAGCTCAGTCATTGGCTACTGTCCCACAAAGTACTAATGCCTCAATTGTGCAAAGTGAAGTGCCAGAGTCATCTCTCCAAGGAGCTCACAAGAGCAAGGGTAAACCTTTTTGCTATCGTTGCCATACTAAAGGTCACACTTTATCCGTTTGCACTATGCCACTTAGCTGTGACATTTGTTATGGTGATCGTGTTACAAAGATTTGCCCAAATTTGAAGAACATGCAAACTACTGCGATTCCATGTGGCTACGCTATAGAAGGATTGGGTTTTTATTTCATCCCAGTTGCTGAAAATCCAAAGTTAGATTCAGAGGAAAAAACAGCCATGGTGCGTGTTTTGGAGGGTTCCCTTACTGCTGATCAATTGGCAGTGGAACTTGAAAAACTTCTGCCTGGCAAAAATAAGTGGGTAATTGAGGAGAAGGGCACCGATGCCTTTATCACTAATTTCCCATCATCTGAACTCTTGAATCATATGGTGAATTGGGGTCCTATGGATACAAAGACAGTGAAAGGGAAAATTCATTTTGAAAATGGAGTTGAAAATGAAGTTTACAAATATAAGATTGACAAGGTATGAATATGAGATTGACAAGGTATGTGTTCAGTTTCGTGGCTTACCAAAAGAACTACGAGAATTTCCTATTATTTGGGCAATTGGCTCAATTTTAGGTGTACCTTGTGCTGTTGACACAAAATTCACAAAGAAATATGAACGAGCAAGAATGAAAGTAGCTGTGCTGAATCCTGATCTCATCCTGGACCTAGCGGATGTAGTTATTGCGGATTTTGTTTATGAGCTACAATTTCGTGTTGAGAAAGATATGCCCATTGGTGAGCCTCAGGTAATTGATATGGACTCCAATATGGATGAAGATAAACCTGAAGAGGATAAGGAGGCGGAAAACATGGATGAAGATGGCAAAAAATTGGAGGATCTGGCATCTGATCAGGCACCTGGTAAGCAGCTAGCTGGTTCAGGTGTGGCAGGTGGACAGCAGCGGGCTGCTAGCGATGTTGTCCAGCAAGACATACATAGAGGGTGACGCCGGTTCTAATTCAGCAGTAGTGAAGTCTAGTAAGAAACCAGTGGTAGTACTTACTCCAAGTGGGGTGACATCAGATAGGTCTGCACAATGGAAGGCTGATCTGATGCCTACCCAGATTAACTCTGGCCTACTCAGTAAGACTCGAGTTCAAAATGGTGGGACAGTTTCGCCAGTGAGAGCTAGTAAAAGGAATGCGACAACTTTGGGGCAAGACTCGTTGGAGAAGGCAATGAAGTTGAAAGCTCGCAAAAACTTAGATTCTTCTTCAGGCAAAGGTAAAGGATCTCAGCCCCTCTCTTTTAATATTCTTGATGACTCTGATTTTTTAGCTAGAACTAATTCGTTAGGGGTTATTCTTGGTAATAATGAACAAGAAGTGTCGCATTCTTTAAATACTTTAAGAGATTTAGAATTTAGTAGACTGAATGAGGTTGACCAGTTAGTTGATGGTAACAAAAGTAATTTGGATGTTGCTTTGATAGTTTATTCTTTAGAAGATAACTTGGATTTAGAAGCTTTGAATTTTATCTGTTCGGAAATCTCTGAAGGCCTAGGTGATGGGGGCTGTGACCCATTGTGTCTACATACCCCTGTATCACACAAAACAAAGGCACGCTCTAAGAATAGGAAAAAAGTTAAAAAGCAGTCTAGATGAAAGGAATTTTTTTTAGAATTGCAACAGTTTTGCTGATATTAATAAGTATAGATTTGTATCCGACCTAACAAAAGAAAAGAACTTAGATTTTATTGCCTTATCGGAAATCGGTAGAGCCAATTTTTCGCAATCCACTCTGAATAATATTTGCGCTGGCAGAGATTTTCTCTGGCATTGCATGGCTCCACAGGGGCCGGTCCGGTGGCATGCTTCTAGGAATAAACCTGGTAATTTTCGATATTGGCGAAATTGAGGAAGGGGACTTCTTTATTCGTTTCAAGGTGCGACACAAGGAAGATGATTTTAAGTTTAACTTGATTTCAGTTTATGGGCCGGCTCAATTGGATCAGAAATCAAATTTCTTATTGGCAGTAGTGCAAGTACGTTCAAAAGAAGCCTTACCTATTGTTATAGGTGGCGATTTTAATATTATTTGTAGACCTGATGAGAAAAATAATGACAATTATAATGATAAATGGCCTTTTCTTTTTAATGCGGTAATTGATACACTAAATCTCAGAGAAATAGAAATATCAAGTAGAAGGTTTGGGCTAATCATCTACAAAATCAGACTTCGAAAAATTAGATAGAATTCTGATTTGTACAGATTGAGTCCAAATACCCGCATACCACTGTACATGCATTGTCCATAGAGATATCTGATCATACTCCGCTATTATGGAGCACAAATAATCCATCCTTGTCTTACCAGCCCCAATTTAAATTTGAATTGGGATGATTGCTGAGGGACGAATTCTGTGACATGGTACGAGATGTGTGGCACAGTGTGCTTGTTGAAGGCACTCCTTTAGAGAGGTGGCAAACTAAGATTAGAAGGTTACGCTAATACCTCAGAGGATGGGCAAAAAATTTAAGTGGTGCTTACAAGAAAGAAAAACAGATACTACTACATAAACTCAGACAAGTTGGATAAAAAGACAGAAATTTCTCTGCTTGACGAAACAGAAATAAATCTAAAACATGTTTTAAATGAAAGGCTTGCTGAACTACTTCGTGAGGAGGAACTTAAATGGTACCAAAGGGCTAAGGTGAAACATTTGCTGGAGGGAGATGCAAATACAAAATTCTATCATATGTTGGTAAATGGTAGATACCAAAAAACTCGTATTTTCCAATTGGAAGATGGGAACAATATAATCAGTGGTGATGCTCAGCTCAAAAAGCATATTACCAACTATATTATAAGAATCTATTTGGTTCATAGGAGAATTCTCCTATTTTCCTTGATGAGTTACAAATTGAGGACATTCCTCATGTCCCTGTACTAGAAAATGAGTACTTGACAGATGATTTTTTGGAATATGAGGTGAGGGCTGCGATTTTCCAAACGGAACACAACAAGGCATCTGGCCCGGATGGCTTTCCACCAGAGTTTTATCAGGTCTTCTGGAATTTAATAAAAGATGATCTAATGGCTCTGTTTAAGGAATTTCATCAGGGAACTTTGCCACTGCAAAGCTTAAACTTTGGAACCATAATCTTATTACCAAAAAAGAAGGACGCAAAAGTGATTCAATAATACAAACCAATCTGTTTGTTGAATGTCTCTTTCAAGATCTTCACAAAAGTTGCAACCAATAGACTATCTACTGTCGCCCAAAAGATTATTAGACCAACACAAACAACCTTTCTTCCAGGTAGAAATATTATGGAGGGCGCAGTAATCCTCCACGAGACGATACATGAGCTACGTTTAAAAAACTAGGATAGGATTATTTTTAAAATAGATTTTGAAAAGGCATATGATAAGGTAAAATGGAGCTTCCTACAACAAACTCTAAGGATGAAAG
The DNA here is from genome assembly GCA_022457205.1 of Saccharum spontaneum. NCBI lineage: Eukaryota > Viridiplantae > Streptophyta > Magnoliopsida > Poales > Poaceae > Saccharum > Saccharum spontaneum. The sequence goes on along the minus strand of CM039617.1, from coordinate 57,794,314 downwards.
GGTTTTCACAAAAATGGTGCACCTAGGTAGAGTAGTTTACACAAGGTGGAAATGTTAATATTAAGGTTAATGACCAACTAGGATCCTACTTCCAAACAAAAAAAGGCTTACGGCAGGTGACCCAATGTCGCCGATACTATTTAATATAGTGGCGGACATGCTGGCCATACTGATTGCTAGAGCAAAGGAAGCAGGTCAGGTAGAAGGGGTTATTCCTGATCTTATTCAAGATGGCTTGTCTATTCTCCAGTATACGGATGACACGGTGATTTTTATGAGCCATGACGTTGAGAAGGCGATAAATATAAAACTAGTACTTAGTACTTTTGAGCAACTATCGGGGCATAAATAAACTTTCATAAAAGTGAAATCTTTTGTTTTGGTAAAATAAAAGAGCATGAGGTGTTTTATTCGCAGCTGTTCGGATGTGATATTGGGAAATACCCCTTTTGTTATCTTGGCATACCTATGCACACTAGAAAACTAAGCAATAAAGACTGGCAAACAATTAAGAACAAAATTGAAAAGAGGCTCGATGGGTGGAAAGAGAAAATGCTTTTGGTAGGAGGCCGTTTAGTTTTAATAAACTCAGTACTCTCTAGTCTACCATGTTTATGATGTCATTTTTTGAACTCCCAAGAGGAGTGCTATAAAAAATTGATTGTTTTAGATCAAGATTCTATTGGCAGAATGACCAACACAAACGCAAATATAAATTAGTTAAATGGGAAATCTTGTGCCAACCAAGAATTCAAGGTGGCCTAGGTATACAAAATCTAGACATACAAAACAAATGTTTGTTGAGTAAATGGATTTTTAAATTGTTAAATGAAGATGACATGTGGCAGGAACTTTTGAGGAATAAATACATCAAAGATAAGACTATAGGGAGTTGCGTAAAAAAACAACAGACTCTCACTTCTGGAAAAGCTAGATGAATGTTAAAGACACTTTTATGGGTTTGGTTCTTTCAAGGTGAAAGACGAGTCGCAAATCCGGTTCTGGGTAGACACTTGGTTGGGTAACCAGCCACTAAAGGACAAATTCCCCGTGTTGTTCAATATTGTGAGAAGAAAACAAGATTCTGTGGCAAAAGTACTTAGCTCAATCCCATTGAACATTTCTTTTTGTCAGAATTTAGTGGGTAGGAATCTAAGGAATTGGCATAGAATCGTTGCCATTTTACATGAGGTGAACTTACAGGGGGATAGTGATGTTTTTGTTTGGGCGCTACATTCATCAGGAAGTTTTTCAGTCAAATCCACATATGCTGCGTTGGTTAACAATGGGGTTAAAGTGTCACAGGACATATGGCAAATTAATATTCCTATAAGAATAAAAATATTTTTGTGGTACCTAAAAAAAAGGTGTGACTTTAACTAAAGACAACCTTGCCCGATGAAATTGGAACGGTGATACGAGGTGTAGCTTCTGTCACTCACCAGAAACTATTCAACACCTTTTTTTGATTGTTTCTATGCCAAATTCTTGTGGTACGTTGTACATTTAATATTTGGGATATCGCCTCCTCAGAGTATAGATGATTTGTCTAACAGGTGGTTCAAGACAGGTGGTAACAAACATAATTCATTGTTATTAACTGCAGCATCAGCTTTATGTTGGGCAGTTTGGATAACAAGAAACGAGGTGGTTTTTGACAAATGTAGACCAAAATTTTTTTGCAGGTTCTTTTTAGGGGAACCCACTAGCTCCGCCAATGGGCAAGACTGCAGCGGCGTGATGATCAACAGGACCAGCTGATCCTTGCAGGGCAGCATCTAGAGACGTCGGCCTTGCATTTCTTTGGTTTCAAAGGGTGGTTGTCAAATAGGTCTATTGGTCCCGTTTAGTCAAAACTTTACTTTGTTCATTTGTGTGGGTGGCTGTAAGATGGAGTATTTTACAGCTCGTGTGCTGCCCTACGGGCTAAACTTTATAATAATTGGCCTGATTCGACCTGTTGATAGATGAAGCCGGATATGAACTATCCTTTATCTTAAAAAAAGCACAAGGCTGGAACGAAGAGGTTGACAAATGACAGAGAAATACAGCTCTTGCCTCTTGGCTGTTCAATACTTATTTATGAAAATGACAGAGAAATACAGGTTGTCAAATGAAGTTTTATAGTGCTTCAGAATTTCGTCTGCTTCACATACAGCTTCAGAACGAAGACAAGTCATTTGAAGCAGCAACACATTTCACCAGTTCGTTCAAAAACAACACATTTCAGCAGTTTCGCACAATCTGTTCATTATCCTTCGAACAGTTGTTGCAGCTTGTGTTCCAAATGCCATGGACTGAATTTTGGGGTGGTGGCTTTGTTATCCTTTATGTGTTTTGTATATCCTGGAATGATTCTCCGGGTGATTTCGTTCCGCAACATTTCCCTCATCCTAGGATCTAGGACCTTCCACTGCTTTTGGGTACCGTAGATTTTCTGAAATTCGGACTCAAACTTGGACAATTGGGAGTAGTCTCTCCCGAAGCACAGAGGTGTGGCATTGGACAAACATGCCAACAGTGGTGCCCACGAGACCTGTATATAACTCTTCAAATAGCCCGAGAGGAGTCTGATGGTTGCAACCTCGATACAAGCAGGTTTGCGAGAGGTTGCCACCTCGATACAAATGAAAGGGTATTCGATGAAGCATGAGTCTGAGGTGAGGTTAACCAGTATGAAGTATAAGTTGTTGATCAAGAATAAAAACTAAGGCCTTGATCTAGGAATAATTCTGACTTGCTGGCAAGATTTTCTTGTAGGCAAGATACCATCTCCATTTGCAGGCTGTTCAAAGGCTCAGCGTCTCTGAAACGAGGCACGTACTTACCAATACCAAGGTAAGCTGATTTGGATACAATTTTATGGAGTGCGATGTAATGATGTTGAATGAAGGAGACGTACCCCATTACATGCCGACTGGTCTCGTGAATGTCTGATGATCCTTGCCAAGTTGGAGTGCCCCACGAGTTGGAGTTGTCGCCATCCTCATCCTCTATCAACAACTTCAGGAAACCAGTCCTAGCATGTTCCAACCTTGTCAATATGGCCTCATCCGCCTTGCTTTCTGCTGCTGACAAGAGGCCGACTATCTCGCCCTGTATCCTTTTAAGTTTTTCATCTGCAGAAGGCTGTTGAAGGAACGAGAGTTGGATGATCTTTGTTAAGGCGCTGGACAGAGCATCGCGCACACCCAGCAGGGCATTGAGCCTATACTTGTACTATACCCAGGCGGACCCATCGCCAACAAGATCTTCTCTAGTGATCTCAGCCAGAGAAAATACGACGTCAACAAAAGCATTTTCAGCATGGTTTCTCGAATGAATTGTGCAAACTGGTGTCGAAACTGAATACAAGCTTTGTTATCACTGTTCTCAGTCGTGACTTGTTTTTTTGTCGACGAGTACAAGACCGACCATCTTCATCACTGTTCTATCTATAGATAAATTGTGCAAGGTGGAATCGATCGGGCACAGCAGTAGCTTCTTCTTTCCCATTCGCAGTCTCAGGTTCTGCTTCCTCGCCAATACTGGGCAGGGCCACGGAGCCACGATCGGAATCGGAACAGAGCAATGACCCCATGAGACTGATGGTTTTAGGTTTGACCGTGAGACTGATGGTCTCCGTGATTTTAGCGAGAGCCCGGATCCAGCTCGATGCATTGTCAAAAGCATGGGCGAGCATTGCAGCTGCAGATGCACCATCGCCGAGGTGGAGAACCCACGTGACGCCCAGCTCCGCGAACCATTTCTCCAGGACGCTAAGGTTTAAGGATGAAAACCGAACAGAAATAACCTGAACGAACTGTATCGTTTTCTGTATTTAATCCGATCGAATTCGCATTTTCTTGTCCGACTTTACTGTTTTCGTTTTCGTATTTCAAATGTAAAAGTAGAAAATAGTTTAGACATTTTTTTTGACCGTTTTCTACTTTTCTATTTTTAATTCGAAAATATCCTGAATTCAACTATCATTACTGTCCAGGCAATTAGGCAAAGGCAAGTGTGGAGCACTGATGCCCATGGGCCGCATTATATAGGCAGCTCATCTCCGTCGTGCCTCCCTTAGTTGCCGAGGTGGGACTAATCACCTTGCATGGCACTGCATGCCTGCATGTAACACCCAGAATTTTTAAGTTTTGAAAATAGCTAAAATTTGATTTAATATGCCCTAGTTTTGAGCCTAATA